>VWYP01031374.1:168723-307964 GCA_013400435.1 Pycnonotus jocosus
TTTCAAAAAAACAAAAAAAGGGGAAATATTTTCTTAAAAAAAAAAAAAAAAAAAAAGGAAAAAAAGAAAGAAAAAAAGAAAAAAGTGGTCAACTGGTGTTCACAGTGATTAAGAACCCGTATTTCTGAGGTAGAGACTATTTTCCATTCACATCAACTTCACCCTGGATTTTTGTTCCTTTACAGTTCTTCAGGTTAGACCCTATAAAATGAGTTACCCCTGATTGCTGTGAAGGTCTGTAGAAAAGTTTGAATGATAAGCCCCGTTTACACAGGTCCAGCTGAATGATTTCATAGAAGAGCAATTGTCACTAGGCAGAGAATAGAAAAAACTTGGGTGTTATTGGCAGGAAGAACCATATGTGTTACCATGAAACACCACATATAATGGCCTGTGTGAAAGTGAAAAATTATATTTTAGTATTGAGATTTATTCTTTAAATTTTTATTGAGCAGATTGGTTAAAAAATTAACAAATAAACTTGCTGATGCCATATTTTGGATTATTTGAGGAGAAAAACAATGGAACTAAACTCTGCTTTCAGTAGAATGCCTAAATCTCTATTCAATTGCAGAAACTATGTACCAGGGCCAGAGTTCAACTATATGACTATTTTCTTCTATCAATGGAAATGCACCAACATCTCTGTGATATTGTTTTCATATTTCAAAGGGTTTGATGGTGAAAAAGGTGAAACCTTCCACTTTAATTAATACATAGCTGCTAATCTGCATTTAATTTTATTACATTTAAACTAAACTTTAAAAATTATCCTTCAAAGCATATGCCTGGACGAAAATTAGATGCAAATAACAGTCTATATTGGTTTATGGTGTGCACGGTTTTCCTGGGGTTTTAGTAATATTTTTATTCAAGAAAGTATCCTAAGCCACAAAGTCTAAGTACTTTTAACAAAGCTCAGTATCAAATGCAATGGACTGGCAGGAATTAGAAGTTATTTTAGGTGTGAATTTATGAACAATCTTAAGATCTTATTCTGTATTTGATTTGATCCTAAGTGCTGAAAAGACTGAGTACTCACTTTTCCCCCTTAGATTTTTCTTGATGCCCAAATAACACAGGCAAGGACTTAATTCAGAATCCTGACCCATAAGTCTGTAAAATTGCCACTTCCAGTTTCTTGTTCTGAAAAATCAGTAGTGTGGCCGACAGCAATGTGCTGCTGAACAGTTGGAGGTGTTAAATCAAATCAAAGGATATTGATACTTTTAAACACATGTCATAGCCTTGCTGTAAAATAGAACAGCACTCACTTCAGATAGAGGAAACTGTAGGAAACTGTTTAAATAAATCCATTTGGAAACATGGTGCCAGGCTGAATGGCAGCAGAAGCAGCAACGGGAAACCCCTTGTACCAAATACTATGTTCAAAATGCTAGATTCTTATTCCTCTAACATCCCTTTTCACACACTGTGAAGTTATGTTCCTGAGGGATATCATAACCCATTCTTTCAGGAGCTACTTAAAATTAAGTGAACTGTTTAAAGTTACAGTTGAGCCTTCCTTTACAATCAGTAGAAATGGAAAACCCCAACTCATCTCCCTACCTTCAATACCCATCCAGGATGGGTTGAACTGCATCCTGGTCATGCCTCTCCCTCTGCTGACTAGAAAGTGAGCCTTGGAGAGCACTTGAAGTGAGAGCCCTGACTTTTACTTAGCTAATTTTCAGTAAATTAAATCCCACTCTTGCATTAATTATGCTCCTAGCTGCAGGGAAAATGGAAAGGGAAGGGAAAAGGTAGCTCTAATATAAACAGGATCAAACATCCTATAAACTTAATAATCAAACACAGCAAGGGCAGCAAAAGTTTTTGGAGCTCTGCAGCTGAATATACTAGCTCTGTATTTAGTCCTATAAGTTTTAATCTTAACTTTTTAAAAGAGCACAAGGCTGATTATAATGGCCATGAAGCTGAGAGGCATGGGAGCATTTTCTTTTCAAGGAGTACATAATTTTTTCTTTTCCTACAATCTCATTCACTTCAATTACATGAAAACATCTGAGGCTGTTTTTCGCTAGCTTCAAAATGAAGATGAAAGTCAATGGGGCCATCACTCTCAAAAAAAGAAAAAAATCCACAAAAGAGAAAGTATAAGAATTTTAGTGCCAGCCTTAAGGAGATATCTTTGGGTTTGGGGTTTTTTTTTCCTTCTAATGTATACATTTTCCTATAGATTGTATTATTCCTAATAATACTTTTCCCCTACAAACTGAACTATATCCTCCAGTTCCTTTAGATCCTTCCATAAAGTCCACAAGTCAACTGTGCAGCTGAGCATGAATTTGCTCTCTGGTGTTCTCCTCACCTTTGCTGGAACCTAATCCTTTCTGCCTATTGTAGTTGCCTGACTTAAACTGTAGCTTTTTCCAGAGCAGCGAGTGTCTGTTATGCCTTTGCAAAGCTTGTGTGGATTATGCCAACTACACAATTCTCTATCCTGGGCTCAAGAATATGCTGTTGAGTGCATGTTTTTTAATGAAGCATGAAACATTAGTTTTAGGAAATGTCTTTCAGGAAAATAAGATGAAATTGCCATTGGATTTCTTGGGTACCGGGATTAAAGTCTTCACAAAAAAAAATATTACCTGCATTTTTCTGTAAGAAGTGGAAGTGGTTGTGGTTAAAGGAGCAAAACACAAGACCCAAATATTTTCTTGCCCTCTTTCCAGCCCTCTGGGATTTTGTCAGTATGAAACTTCAAAGGGATAAGTAGCTTATATAATCAAAGAGAAGAATACAAAAGGAAGGACTGTGAAATGCCCAATTGTCTCCTTAAGAATGCATTATGATCAAGTGAAATCAAGAAACAAAATTAATAGGAATAAATATGATCAGCAAGAAACCTTAGATAAATAATAATAATGCAGTTAAGAGAGAGAATTAGACATAATTGGTGTATTAGTGCATTGCTAATGAAGCTGGAAGGAAACCAGGTGGAAGAGATATATTTGTTGCCCGTTGGCTCCTGCAGGCTGGAGATAGTAATATGGAAAAAACACTGAAAACAGAGGAAAATTTAATGAAAGTAGACTGACCTGCCAAATCAGCAGTAATATGATCTTTTTTGTATAAGAAAGTGTTGGTAATATGACATTACCCTAACATTAGTAAAATTATTATAGTATTATATGTAGAAAGTATCATATAGGCTCCTATATGAGACCACTTTTGCATATTTGAGTGACAATTTGTTGTGGAGTTTTTGTGTTTGGTTGTTTGGTTGGTTTGCTTGTTTGTTTTAATTAAGAATGTTTTCCTAGATAAGGAGCACAAACAAAAATAATAGCAATCAATACTCTGGTAATGACAGACTTATTCTTTTCTTCTGCAACATATTAAGAAAAATCCTTTAGCTCATTATCTATAAACTGACGATTCATCATCTAGAAACCTTTATTTACAGCTATGACATGGACTAAGGAATTTAACCAAACATACTGTGGGCAGGGTATTTTCTTGTTTGTTATCAAACTAGCTTTTTGCACCCTGTGCTTCTTTGTTTCCTCATCCCCTGCTTTCTAAAAGCTTTCTTTTTTCCCATCGCTGCTAAACCTGTGGTTACAGGGGGAAAAAATTCCTATTCCCTAACTGATTTTCATTTAGTGCACCAGGAGCCTTAAGCCACTTTGTGTGCAGATTTCCAGTTTCAATTAGAATAGGTTTTCAGACACCAGATGATGTGAAAAATTATCTCATTTGAATCACATGAAACCAAACCACTATGACATGGCTGATGAGGAAAACAGTGGTCTCATCTTTCCTGTGGTGTGCCATCTCTATTAGACTTTGTAAACTGCGGCAGTTTGAAATCTTTAACCAGCCATTACTAATAAGCATATGTTAATTGTAGCAGAGATCATAAGCAGGTCAATTAGGAGGCAAAGACTGGAACAGAATGAAACATTCAGCTGGAGGGAGAATTCAGGGCAGGTGTCGGCCAGCATGCGCTGCCCTGGCAGGAGCTCTAAGCATCTTGGGTAGAGCTCATTTAACGTTTTGATTTGCTGAATTTGCATTTCAGATTTCCATTCCTAATAGACAATATAGTCAGTCTTTGTTAATGAGGACTCTGATTACATGTGCCATTATAATTGGGAATTAGCAGGCCAGCCTTGTTTTGGAGATTAAATCCAAAGTAAATTGGATTAAAGACAATCCTGCTGAAATCCCTTTCTTTTTTGTTTTCTCAAGCCAAAGGTGAGGAAGACTCCATTTGTTTTGTACATACGGCTCTTACCTTGATTAGCAGGTCTTGTGGTTTGTTTATGCTTTTTGAACATAGCATCAATTAGTGGTTCCAATATTAAAAGCAAGTATGAAATTACTATGTTTACTTAAATGATCCAGACAAAGTGCCTAGCTTTATTGCTGTGCTGTGCTGTGCTGTGCTGATGAATGGAATGCCATGAGAGAATTAAGAGCATTATGAAACATTATTTCTTATTATAGAGTGAATGTCTGTAAGTGTTCACCTGCCAAGGTGAACTACATCCAATTTCTTACCACTAACTTTAACTCTTTGTGCATGAGTTTATCCCCTCTTCCTTTACACCAGTTTGACTCCATTGGCTTCAGATGGGTTACTCTGCTATTAAAATGACTAGATTAATAAGTTATATAGTTCCATAGGTAGATATTTTGATATTTTTTCATTAAATTCAGAATCAGGAAAGTAGGGTGAATTATTTCTATTTGATGTTAGATATCAGCAGAGAGCAAGACAAGTTCTGTTATTGACTAGTATCAATATTAGGTACGATACCTTTTTAGTAGCTGCAGACATGTCCAGTTGTAGATCATCTTTCGTGATTATTCTGTGCTTCATTCATTTAAGTAAAATATAGTTCATATTCCTTCAAAATTCCAAAATATTTTAGCTGTTTAAGCTAGTTATATTCCATTTTTCATTAATAAGTTTGCAGAGCAAACTTTTACTTGCAAGTGAACACTGACAACAGGTTTGCCCTGAAATTGCAGGAAAAACATCAGAGGACAGCTTATTCCTTGTCATTACATTTAGCACTGGACAGGAAGAGGTAGCTCTTCATGAATAGGTCATCAAAGGTAAAAAGCAGAAAAAACTGCCACCACAGTAAGACTAGAGATTCAGCAATGTTCTTGCTCTGTCAGGAAACTAAGGAATGTCAGCCTAATGTTCTTGGGGTTTCATACATGTTGTATTCATAAATCTCTTAAAATATGTTTCTGTCTATTACTTCCTTGGTTCTAACTCCTAATCAGAGTTAGTCAGGTGTTGCCCTGGTAACTCAGCAAGTCTTTGTACATGCATTCATTAAGTAAAAAAGTTAAATTATATTAGCCCACAAGGAATCTTTGAGCATCCTCATTGCCTTTCTGATGCTTCTTAGTAATCAGACTATAAGACAGGTATGTAAAAACAAAATACGAAGAACTAGGTTCTTTTGTTCTTTTCTTTTTTTCTTTTCTTTCTTTTTTTTTTTCTTTCTTTTTAAATTTAATTTTGGGTTTACAGAAGATTGGGACATCTGAGTTATTCAAGCAAAACAGATTTTCTGGAGTCTGATTATAGAAGGCCTTTCCAGGCTGTGGTATGTGAACTGTCCAGCATACATCTTTTGGTAGCCTAAGCTCCAGAGCAGAATAAAATATTGAAGTTTAAATGTCTTCTGTCTTTTCTATCTGTGAGTAGTTTAGTTCAGAAAATATTATTTATCCCAGGAAAAGATGTTGTGAATCATAGTGATATGCAAATAATCACTCTCTATATGTGTCAGACACTCTGAACATTCAGCATTTACTGCACCTTTTGCATCAAATAAACATTCTTCTTACAACCTTGTCTGATTTTTGAATATAATGGTTTTATAGAAATATGTTTCTCCATGACTTCTCTCTATCTGAAGAGTAGAAGAGGAAAGTGAAACTGCACAAGAAAATTTGTCCAAGGAGATACCAGTGATAACAGTGACCCTGTGCTTGATATGCTCTGCACTGACATCACTGTGTTACTATTCCTGCATTGTCAGCCTCCCACAGTGTGTCTCAAACACTAAGGTCTATTCTTTCAGTGCTATCATGAAAATAGACTTAGCCGTTAAACTGATGACAGGTAAAAGATTGGACAAATTAGTGTCATTTGTTTGTCTTTGGCTCTACATATCATTATGCACAAATATGTGTTTGAATATGACTCTATGTGCAAATTTTCATGTGTAGAGACAAAATGTGCAATGGAAGAGCAGAGAATTTTAAAGAAAGGTTTAAAAATTAGCCTTAGATACATGTAATATTCATAACATTTTGCTTGGCATTTACAAGATGTGACTCCTTAGAATTAGAGATGTTGGCATTGTGGCAAAAAGAGTCTGTGAAAAAGTCCTCCTCAGAAAGAAGTGATTATATTGGACAACCCTCTGGAAAACAAAGGAGTTGTGATAGGACAAAAAGAGCCTCACATATGGTAGAAAGCCAGGACTGCAGCAAAAACTACTGAAGAGCTAAGTACATATTAATTATTATTACACAGCAACTTTAAAAAGGCTTATGTAATTAACCTCAAACTCTTCCTCACCTGATTTTTATCCCCTAGGCAGAGGTTTCTCAGGAAGTTCAGCAAATGGTAGATGATTCAACAACATTTTCACAGTGGAAGAGCCTTTGAACCTTAACTGTAAGACCTAATCTCAGAAGACTGTTATTGTTTATTATCCCATATGGTCCAATGTTTGTAAAGGTCTTTTTAGTTAAACATAGGAATACACAGGTTCTATCCCAAATAACTTGCAAGTTAAGGTTAACAGTGTTGCTGAAAGTATGACTCTCATCATTCTGCTGGAAAAATCACCTACATAATTATAGGTTCTTATAGATATGTAATCACTCGCTTCCATTTATAAAAAATACAACCTTCAACACAGATCTCAATATTTAATTAGAGGCAGAGTATGAACATGAGGGGTTTCACTACTGAAGTTACTGAGACACTCTGCTATTTCCAGAGCTATTTTTCTTCCTGAGCTTCTCCTTCTGTTAATTGTTTTTTATTACCTTTTGGGCTAGATGTGCATGCATGTGACAAGAATATAAGAGTGATATAACTTGGTGATGGGCTCCAAGGCCTAGAACCAAAGAGAAAACAGATGTAGTAAAGGCAAGCTAAGGAAAACCAGACAAATGAACAAGGGAAACTAGGAGAAAATGTCAAGACGGTTGAAAAGAGGGATATCCCTGAATGGCTGACAATGGTGTGTACAGGGGGACACTTTTCCTTTGTGATCTTACTGCCTGCACTGGTTTAGCTGGAATAGAGTTAATCCTGCTATACAATGTGAAGGCAGGGAAACAGAGAAAGCATCTGGGAAAGGCTGTTAGACCTCACAGTTCCCCTGGGTTCTATATTGACACCAGAGACATCCAGGGGTGACTGTGAGCCAGTTCCTTTTTAAAAGTCGGAAATGTCAATACTGTTAAGACAATGCCCCACAGTGATTTGGTTCCTGCTTGAAGATGGAGAGAGCTGCACTCAAAATTTCCTCCTCTCCAGGCATTGCACTGACCCATGAAATCTGATTAGGAGGACTTACCTCCAGGTGGCCTTGATGGCAGAAACTGAATGTAGTTTCTGGTAATACTCAAGACACTTGAAAGTCAAAAAAATGGGAACATATGCCTGTCTGCCTATCTCGTAATACTAAACTAAGGACCTTAGAATTCATATTTAGAAGAATACAGCATTTCTTTTCTGGATAGTCTGTCCTGCAGAGTATGTTGCTGTACAATTTAAAGAAGAGATATGCTTATTTTTAATGTGTTTAAAAATTGCAATTTATTTTACCAAGAGCAAGCTTGGTCATGGTTACCAAGCTCTTCCTGAGAAAAGACCCAAAAAGAATTTGATATTCTGGATTTAGTAGGACTGGTTCAGTCCTGGCATGGGCGGTTGAGTATACCACTGGTATTAGTGGTGCTGCTCACACCCTCTCAGGGTTAAAGACAGGCCAACAAAAGCATGAATATTATCGGGTAAGATCTCATTTTTTTCAGAGTACCTGAGGGTGTAGATAATTTGGAAAGAAGAGGAACAAAAGAATTAAAAAAGAGGTTATCAGTACAGAAAATTGAACCTCATTCAGATTCAATCAACCAAGCAATAGATTTCCTCACCTCTTCTGATATAGATTGGCTACCCCAATTGCATGGGCCTCGTGAGGCTTCACCATTTAAATTGGTAGCTTAATCTAGCAGGTAATGCACATGCAATGACCAAGGTTTTCAGAAGGGGAATTTGGTTTTGCAGTCCCACCACTCTGGACAAGCTCTGTCTGATTTCCACCTTGTTCCTTGACATTGTTAGCCCCATGAAGGTGCCACTCTCCTGAAAGTTGGCTCAACAGCTTTGACAGGTTCTTCACTTCTCTGATGGTAGAATGGCACAGTTGTATATGGTTCTGGGAGACAGGAGCAATAGGAGATATTTGTTGATAAGTGGATAATTGTTTGTATACTCTTTCACACAGGGAAAACATATGTTTCTGATCTCAGGGTATTATCTGTATTTGTAGTGTCCCAACCCCTATGTTTTTCCCAGACCAATTTGTCTAAATATAACTATCACTGTAAAGACACTTAATTAGATGTTCCTAAGGGGTTTTGTAAGCTAGGTTAAGTTTCCTTAAATTGCAATACTAGACCAACATGTCTGTTGTCATGCTTTATACATATATGTACATATATATATATATATATGTATATATTTGATGGTTTTGCCCTATATCCTTCTTTAGCAAGACCTATCATAGTTAATCACTTTAAGCGCTGGTGGTTAAGTATTATTCTTTTCCATACCATTGGATTTCTTTCCTTTACGACCTTAAATTATACATATGTCCATCCATGGTAGGTATTCATACAGAACAAATGATTTATCCAAATGCACATCACACATACGACTATATATATGCATTGATATTCATACATACACCTCAAAGAAAAATCTTGGTATTTATGTTTACACTCAGAATATTGGAATATACATTTTAATATCTCAATATTCCCTTTCATCATAGTGTCACTCTCCTCAACAATAAAATATAAGATTTCACAGCAAAAAGCTGCAGGCAGGGATTGAGAAGCAGCAGCACCAAAGGGCTTTCCAGAGACACCTCCTGTTACTACAAACCACTCATGGAATCAGAGGCTGACTGCTAGTGACACTTACCTTACGTCTCCACTGTTATCTACTCCACTTGGTGCAGGAGAGCCCAAAATTTCCAGGTTGAAGCTCAGGTAACAGCTGAGGTTCTGGGTCAGGACCCAAGTCTTCCCAGAGTCAGCAGATTTTGTATGTTATCTATCTTGATGACTTAGCTTGCTTGTTCCTTTGCAAAGGTGATTCACGTGTGATACTGAGGATTCTTTGTTTGGAACCTGCTGGATGAAGAAAACAAAATAAGGAAAAGCTTGAAAAAGAGCAGCCTAATGATAACTGTGCCTTTTGAACTTCACTTTCTGTTAAGTCTCCCATGGAAAGTGCATATACATTTCTGCACTAGGCACACAATACACTGCACTGTATTCAAAGCTGTTGCCAGGTTTCCTGTTTAAGTGTTTTAATCAAAGAACATTGAGTTGGCACTGGAATCAAAGGGATGAATGCTTTTTTGTTTTTCTCATGTGAAAATAAAAGAGTAGCTTTAACTGAGGGGAAAAGTTGCAGAATGTGTGTGCATAGGTGTGTGTGTGTTTGCATATGTGTGTGCATGTGCGTGTGTAGGGGGTAGCAGAGGGTATGACATAGCATATGAAGTCAATAGTGTAGTTGTTATTATTTATACATGAGTAAAGATTACAAATGCAGGCAATAGCTCAGATCTCTCACCCCCTGGATCTGTGAAACCTGTCACTCAGTCTCCTGCGGTGTGTCTTCCTGTCTCCGAGCCATTGGACCACCTGCTGCCATGACTCTCATCTATTGCATCGCCCGAAGGCCTCGATGATAACAGCATTGATTCCAATGTACATCTAATTACTTCTCATAATCTATTCATTTCACAATAGTGTAGTGAAACATCTGTCACATCATAAACTCTTTAGTATCCTTATCAAACCACCAAAACATACTCTGCTGCCAATTGGCAGCTACCTTGCTTTCTCTTCTTATTAATATGATGCAAACATATCTATGTTTTTTTGGTTGTTTTAGATGAATTTCCCTGATGACCACTGAAAATGAATTGGGCAAACTGCAATTGTAACATCTACTCACAACTTAGTGAGGTACCATCATTGTTGTCACACAAATAACAGCAAAAATGGCTCTGTTTCTTCCAGAGATAAAGGCTCTAAATAGGGTCTTTAACATTTATAGCACGGTAATAGATGGCTCCCTTCCTTGGCTCAGTGTGACTGATTCATTTACTAAAATAAGCATCTCAGGGATTATTACATTTGAGCAGTATATTGCATGGAAAGGCCTTTTACCTTTATAGTTTTTACTTTACCTGTGGGTAAATAATGCCCACTCTTCCTCTTTCTTCATGTGAGGAATCAAGGGCAAGGAGACACATTAGTGCATATTTTTATTATGAAACTATAGAGAACCTATCTGTCCCAATAGGATCATGAATATACAGTTGCCTCTAATAAAGAGGGCTGATTAGTCCACCGGAAGGAGCCTCTGATATTCAGGCAATATCACAGCAAATAAACTCTGAATAGTGTGGTGTTGGTCTGCCATTACATACTAAATTATGATGAACAACAAATCCCAGATGAAAAGAGTGATGTACCAGCTGTTTATTCCCTCTCATGGTCAATGTTAGCACAAACTGGTGCACATTCTTGTTGTTTTAAATTTGTGATGGAAATTAAATTAGTTTTGATTTGATAGTCGTAGAAAGGGAAGTCCTTTGTGCATCTGCAGAAGGGATACAGCACAAGAAGCTATGCTGGAACTTCCTTGCTTGTTTCAGACCAGCTTTTGAAGGAACTGCTTTTCCATGGCTTTTCAGTAGCTAGTGAGGAAGCTAATTTGGATTTTCTGACAAGGCTATAATATGCTGCCATTGTAGTTACTTTTATTATCTGAACATCTGGCAGTAAGGAACTGGACTGCCATTGCCAATTCAGGCCACATTTCGTTAGTTCCTGACCTTGCTGGGATTCACAAGGGTGACCTAAAAGTAAAGGAGTCCATATCTCATTAGGAACCCCCAGGACACCCAGTTCTCCTTTATCCATTTGTCAATATATAATGCAATCCCATATATAATGCAGCCTGGATATTTATCTGTCTCTGTTTTCGTCACTTGTGCATTTTCTCATTTGAAATAGATATAACTTGTACATTTAAAGTCCATGTTTTTACATCCAAAGTCACTACTCTGGCACAATAGGAAGCATATGGAAATTTTAGTGTTCTTGACATAGCTTGCAATAGGCAAACGTCCAATGCATAAATCATTTAAAAGTGAATGTTTGACCTATCAGTCCTTGATGCTGCCCTATAGGAGGCTTTCTGCATTAGAGATCATTCATCTTCACTAAGGGTAAAGAAAGAAGCATCTAAAAAAAAGTCTCAGAAGAGCTCAGCACTCATAGAACAGATCAGTGCCAGATCCAGACTGATCTCCCGATACTCCATTCCAAGTACCAAAACTACTTTTACCACGGCTATTGAATAATTCAATTTACACCTTCTTCCACCTTGCTCAAACAGTTCATAGTTTGTAGTGAAATGGAGAAACCTTTCCTGGCCAGAGGAGAGGGTGGTGTATTTACTCAGCAGTGTAGAGTACAGCCCATGTAGAGTAGTACAGCACTCAGCAGTGTAGAGTACACCTTTGGATTAGGTTGCCTCATGTGTCTCCTACACGGGTGACTTTTGCTGTTCATGCTTCTCCTGCGGTGGTTTCGCCATGGGCCAAAATTGCCATATGGACTGAGCAGAGAACATGAGCCTGGCAAAAGAATGTTGCCACTTTCTCAGTTATGCTTCATCTGTGCAAGGAAACTGCCTTGGCTTCTCTGGTACCTAGGCATGTATATGCTAGGTGGGCAATAAGATAATATAAAAGAAATCAATCTGAAAAGAAACAAAGATGCATAACGTTTTACCACAAACTTAGAATATTCATGAACCATTGACAAGGTAATACTTGTTAGACCAAGAGAATGAAAAATTAAGAATAAAGTAAGATTGAACTACAGTTTTGAGATTTAAAAGAATAATTTGCAGAAGGTAGAGTTAATTTGCTTTCAATTTTTGAGATATTCTTCATAAGCTTTATAGCTAAGGCTGATTTTTCTTTTGAAATATAAACTCAATTCTCATGCTGCCACATGAAGATAGGACATTATTAAGAGTTTCAAAAGTATAGCAGTCAAATCATTCACAAAATACATGTCAGATTTATTGCAAATATTTTTCCCACTACACCATCTAAATTAGGGATTGTAGTTACCAGTCAAAGACTAGTGCCAGAGTATACATATGGCCATTAACAAGAATCAGAAATTTGAAGAGAGAAGTTTGCAAATAATTTATTTAAAAAAAAAATTAAAAATGAAGTTTACAGAGAGCTAAGATTAGCATCTGTGAGAGTGGAGAAAGACTCTACAGTCAGTGCTACACTTGAGAACTGTCCCAAAACAAAGTGGGTAAAAGACACTTTGGATTGATACCTGCATTAAAAGGGGAATTTAGGGAAAAACAAAACAACCCACCACCTCCCATAACATGACACAAGGAATATTGAATTTCCCAAGTTTTAGAGGGGAAAAAAAATTCAAAAATTAATCTAGATTGAACTTCAAAATTTTGTTCAGCATAAACAAATATATAATGGTACTGGAGAGGATATCAATATTTGCTTGTGTTTTTCTAAATGTAAGGTCGATTTTTAAGTAAAATGAAAAATTTCAAACCAAAACAATCAATTTTTTTTCAAAGTATCAAAATAGGATTTTTAAACATTTTCAAAATGTAATCTTTATTTCTTCTCTGAAACTATAAACTTGACCTAGATTTTTTAATACTTCAAGTTCTTCCCAAAGGGAATTTTTCAACAAATTTACTGTCCATCAAAAGTAAGTAGTTAAATAAATGAATAGAAATGGTTCAGTGTTATTTCAATGTAAAATTTTGAAATAGGGAGACTTAGAGACCACATAACAGAAAAGCAAGATGTCAAATATGTCTTATAGCAGAGTAGCACAGTGCATTAACTTTGGATAAGGTTCAAATTCCTACCCAGCTGCTCACTCGCTACCTGTCCCAAACAAGACAAAAGGAAGAAACAGGATGAAAAAACTTGTGGGTTGAGACAAATACAGGCAGAAATGTTAGCAATTACAATAATAGGCAAAACACATTTGATTGTGGGAAAATTAATTTCCAGACATTTAAAATAGATCTGAGTAGTGAGGAACAAGGCCAAAAAATAACACACCACCTCTCTCCCACTCCCTTTTTTCTCTTGCTCAGTTTCAGTGCCTTGTTCCCAGCTCCTGTACCCCATCCCTGATGGGCAGTGAGGGCTGAAATCAGTCCGTAATAGCTCCTCTCTGCTGCTCCTTCCTCCCTATGCTTTTCCCCTGCTTCAGCATGGGTCCTCTCTATGGAGTTTGCACTGCTATTTCTCACTTATTTCCCTCTTTCTCTGCCCATGTGGCATTTTTTCCCCTTTTCAAAAATACATTTTCCCCAAAGTGCCCCCACTGTGGCTGAGGGGTTCAGCTATGCCCTGTTGTGGGTTGCCCTTGTCACCTACACCCAATACAAATCTGATGCTGCCAAATATTTTAGGTTCTTTTCTTTTACTTGGGAACTCCAAATTTTACATGGCCACAGACTTAATTCAATAAGGACACACACTACAACTGAAACCCTTAAAATTTCCTACAGGTTTCATAGTTTCTAAGTCAGTAAAAATGGACAAAAAAAAGGATCACTTCTGTATTTGTTTCAAATCTTTCCAGGAGAAACTAAGTGAATACAGACATTATATACTGATATAAAGCAGAAGAACTCTGTTGAAACCACCTGACCTGTACTGATCTACCATAGCCAAGGAGTTCAGGTACTCAGTGAACAAAAAATGCTCAACTCTTCTTGTGCAACCTTATGATACCATGACACCATCAACATTGCAGTTTGTACATGTACAGCTCTGGCAGCTACAGGGGCACGAGGAGAGGAGGCAGGCAGGTAAAACAAGCATTTAAGTTTTGGATGTAACTACTCAGAACCAACTCTAGAAAGCTGGTGTTGCTCATGTTCCTTGTCTCATTCTTCAGAGACTGTCACTTAGATCTCAGCATCTTCATAATGAGCACAATTTGCATCCTTCAGATGTAGAATTAATTTCTGAACCATTGCAATAGTGAAACCAGTGTATAGTATAAAACACTATTTTGCTACTGCCAAGATGAGAGTGTGTAAGTTTTTCATGTGTTGGTTGCGTTGCACTTCAAGGATCTACAAGGTAGAGACAGTTGAATAGAGACAGCTAAACCCCACTGGGTCCCTGTCACAAAGTTAAATTCGGATACTGAAGGTATTCACAGTATGGGGAACACTGTCAGCTGGAGAAGGACTAGGACAAAACAGAAGGTGCTAAGTTGGACTAATCAAAAGTCTACATTTCTAGAGCTTTGCAAAAAGTACAATCAAACTTTATATAAAGTCCNTTACAGAGTTTATCTTCAAAGACAGATGTTTAAAAAACTTAAAAATGCATGGGGTCTCTTTGTATCTATGTGTGAAGGCAACCTGAGACTTGTGTTAAGATTGTCTGTAACCTGAAAAAACTCACAGCTAACTTCTAAACATTATAAGTAACAATGCCATCAGGCAGGATAATTAATTGCTGTTCTATATTCCTGCTTTGCAAAAAGTACAATCAAACTTTATATAAAGTCCAGACAACTTTGAATACCCAGCTGGGTTGAGCAAGGTACACAGAAAATCCATGAATAGCGGCAAACCTTCCAGAGATCAAATCAACTTATATCAAACCACCCTCTGAAGCTGAATGTGGATTTTCCACCTTGGCCACTTTGCTGAAAACTACACCAGGTGCCTAAGGCCACTTAGATCAAATTTATCAGTAAGGCTCATAAGTTTAAGTGGGAAGAATCTGTCCACATGTGGATTTCACTGAAGCAGTCTGCTATGGTTCCTCACATTCTTTTCTGGAGTTTTTTTGTTTGTTTGTTTGGTTTTTTGTTTGTTTGTTTTGAGGGGGTGGGGTGTTGTTTATTTTGGGGGGTTTGGGGGAGGTTGTTTGTTTGTTTGTTTGTTTGGGCTTTTGTGTTTTATTTGTCATGCTTTGGAATCACTTCTCCTTTTAGTTGAAGTGGTTATTAGCCTGAATCACACAAACTAAAATGCAGTAACTTGGGGCTAGATTGAAGTCTTGGTAGGACTTTGGTGTACATTTCCCTGGTCTTTAGGGCAATGGAATAAAAATGTGGAGAAGACCTTCACAGTCACAGAAACATTGATATTGCTAAAGTTTTTTATACAGTTGAATGCAAGAAGGGAAGAATCAGTCATCTGTTGGCATAGCATCAAAAATATTGTCCATTCAGTTTATTTTAAAATGTTAGAAAAACATTTTTTCAAAACTCGTTTCCTCATATTCTGACACACTACCAAGGGTAACAATGTATAAAAGAGTCCAATTTCACTGACCACTCATATAGTCTTATGTTGCTTCCAAGACACGTTTTTATGGTTCCACCTAAAATAGCAGATGATATGTTAATGTTGTCTTTAGGTACTTAGTTTCAGGTGTGTTTGACTAATATGCTCTGAAGCATCTCCTGGAGGAATCTGCTTTTTTCTATTACCCAAGCAGGAAACCTAGGCTGCTGTCGAGGAGCACTGAACAAGATCTGACGTCATGTCCTTAAGTTCTTTTCTTAATACTGCATAGATTCAATTAGTCTGGCAAAAGAAATCTGTCTATACTTTTTTGCAAATCTTTAGGTCTTTTCTAGCCCATATAAATCTGCAGAAATAACAGTTCTACATAAGTCTACCATGTTCCAGCCAACATTTACCCTCATTGGGTATTGAAGTTGTTAATGGATTGTTAATAAAGTGCATACGCTGCATAGTATTGAAACAGTCTTAACAGGACTCACTTAGCTGTAGTTGAAGACTACAATCTGAATGCCCAAGATTTTTAATCTATGCATACAAGGAAATAATCTCCAAAATTCAGCTAAGGCCCCTCTATCCCTCGATACTCCTGAATATTCACTACTGCTCTCTCACAAGGATCAATTCCCATCTCCTACATAGGGTGCATGTGTACAGCCTTTGTGAGTGTGTTTGAAGTCATACTGTCTATGTTCAGGCTTATACTCCAGGCTCAAACTGTTGGCACCAGCAGTCACATTGTCACTTTAGCATATTTCTATGATCAAGGTAATAGCATCTATCCTTTAGTAAGTGGTAGGAGAGTTGTCTTATTGGGAGCCAAGCTTTGAAGAAAATCTAGGACAAAACCAGTTTCATTCATCTCTTCCATTTTTATCTGCTTAGTTTCAATGGCAGCTGATATACTAAAATTAAATAGATTAATTTTTTTAAGGAAACACATCCAACATTTTGGCTTGTGCTGAAGTTTCATTTTACTAGATATTTTGAAGAACACACACTGCAGTCAGATTTTCGCTGGGAATATCTCATTACACATGGTTTCCAGTGCAGGTGTTAAACTGAAGTGGTAATGAAAAGAGAAACAAAACTTTCATAGGACAAAGTCACATAGCCTGATACCCCTAAACATCTCAGTTGGATGTTTCTGCAAACCTTCTTTACTGGCTTCTTTCTTTGCTCTGCTTTGACAAATGACAAATGTCCTTGACTGTTCTTCATTTTCCTGCTATGTGGGAATCTAGGGGAAGCAGTGTTGTGTGGGTTCAGGGATACAGTCCTCTCTGTTGCAGCTCACTGCAGAAAAGATCACAGAACCACAAAACTACAGAATCATTGAGGTCAGAAGGAATCTTTGGAGACCACCTTGTCCAATTCACCACTGCCCAAGGAGGGATAACACAAGTAGGTTACCCAGGAGCATGTTTTTATTTTTGACATCTTGGAAAATGGTGCCTCCACAACCTGAGTGGGTATCTGATACTGTCCCTTAATGTTAAATGGGAATTCCTGTGTTTCATTTTGAGGCCATTGTCTCTTGTCTTGTCATGAGGCATCACTGAAAAGAATCTGGCTCCATTTTCCTCTCACCATCTTTCCTGCAAGTGGATTTTGCTGGTTCATGGTCAACTTTGTGTCCACCAGAACACGAGTATTTGCAGTCTTTCTCTGCAAAACTGCTGCCCAGCTGACTGGTCCCCAGACTATATTGTTGCATGATCTGCTACTCTTCCCAAAACCAGGCAGTGTCACTCTCACATTACCTGCTCACTATCTGCTTGCTGAGATGTACTATTTCAATTGCCCCCTGGACTTTCAGACTTGTCTGTACTCATGGCCAACAAACTATCATGCCCACAAGGGTGTCCACAAGGAGATATTTTTGCAGTACATTAATTTAGGTTGCAAAAGTTTCAGTGTTTTATGTATACCCACAACACTGAGTGTCACTTTATCCAAAGTTTTTTTATTAGTGCACTCTTTAGAAACTATGACATCTTTGCACAGATTTTTAGACTGAAATGGTATGACCTGCTCTTTTAAAAGGTGCTTTAGAGCTCTGAGTTAAACAGGAAAATATCCTCTATTGTTTGAAAGCATTTTTCTCCTTTTCTGCAATAGGCTGATTTCACTATGCAATGCAAACTAGACTTGCAGAGTTAAGCAGCTACACAGCCAAACAAATCTGTCAGAGTTGGATTTTGTTCTCTGAAAGGTAACAAAGATAAAAATTCAACATATGTGCATGTATGCATGCTTCTGGCACAGCAGTCATGCTTTGATAAGCATGTTTGTATTAATTCAAGGTCATACATGCTTCACAGTGTTGGAAACATGTACAGCACTTCACAGGTTCCTCTTCCCCACACTCCCTTCCCTCTTTGTAATACACACACTTTGTAATACCACAGAGGGGAATTACTGGCTTGGTGCTAGCAATTCCTTTCAGAGAATTGCACTGTCTTGTGTGCCACAGTGGAAAATACATCAAGATAATTCCCTCATCACTGCCTACCCACCCACCCGCTCCCTGTAGTCTGAGATGAACTGTCTAGTCACATATTCTAATGCTGCTTCTGGTAAAATGTTTGATTATTTTTCCCCCTTCTCTCAGAGAAAAGCTTTTCTGGAGCCTTTATTTATTCTATTTCTTTTTTTTTTTTTTTTTGTACATGCACATCACCTGTGAGGGGTTCTTGGTATAATGTCACTACCGATACCATAAGAAATTCCAGAAGCAAAGAGTATTTAAGGTGGATTTGTGTGTGAGGGATTTTATGGGGGTCTTTTTTTCAGAAGTTCCTTGCTACTTTCTACTTAACTCAGCAGCATAATGATTTAAGAGAAATATACCTATGTATAGGGTGTGTTCTGTGGGATGGGAACTAAGAAAAAAAATTAACCAACGACTGAAAATCTTTTGTTCTTAATGACAGAATATAATGGAAACCTAATCTCCTACTGCATATTATCATCAGGCAAATTAGTTACACATATAATAAGGTTTTTCTGTATAAATTATAAATGAAATAAACAATTTTGTCACCATGGTGGGCAATGAATACACCACATGTTATATGTAAATATATTAGTCATTTGCCTTTTGTTTATGTGTCACAGGAATCCATTTCCTTCATTGTGTAGTTCTCATTCCCTATGGGTTCTTACTAAAGTCATCTCAATCCTTCCTGTACATGCTTTTTAAAGCAGAATTACTTTCCTTTCTTTTTTTCTTTTTTTTTTTTCCTTCGTTTTTCAGCCCAGTTTTAATAATGGCTGCTTTTGTACCAGTTTCATTTAGTGCTTCAAACTGTAATTTTATCTGGGAGAGAGGAAGAAATAATAAGAAAAGCAGAAAGGGTCTACATGATATATCAGTACAATACCAAGAATATATTGAAACCATTTTTTTTATTTTATTTTTTTTCCTCAAAAAATTAAAATATATCCCATAAAGCAACTATGCATATTTTTTTCTCTTACCAGACCTTTCATTCTTTAATGAGATAATCTTTTTTTAAGGAATGCATTGTTCAGTCTTTCTTTTCAAGGCGTGACATTTTTATTTTCCAGGCATTACACTACGTGGAAGAATAATGCAAATTTGGGCATTTTCACTGGGCACTGCACACCAGCCTGAGAGCCCCTTGAAACCAACACAAGACATAGCTACTCTCAGTGACCAATGGTTTTAACATACACATTCCAATCAATAATACAGAGTTTTATATTCAATAACATTCAGTTCACACTCATCGAGGATTATCTTTTGTGCTCCCACAGGCTTTTCCTGTTGTCCAGAGGGAGACAGAGTTGAATTTAATATACCTCATTATATTTGGGATGACTGTGGATTCTAATGGAAGAGGCAACACTTAGCACATAAGCAGAATAAACTTTCATGATCAAGACCATCTAAAAAGAATATTTGTCACTGCTATCTTCGTTTCTCACAGTGTCAGACAACACTTTCTGCAGGGTGAATGATTGTACTTTGACAATGTTTACAAAGCCAATTATATCTTTATTTTGAGAGCTGCTCCAAAGGCTATTAGGAGATGCTTTTTTCAACTTGTATTTTTATAAGGAGCAGAGGCAAGTAAGGATGCTTCTTTTTGTGGTTTACTTGCAGCTGCATCTCTGGGGAAGGTATTTTTCTTTTTATTTATTTTTATTTTTTTTTTTTTTAACTGGAGCAGACAGTGGTTAGCAATGGAATACAAAAAAGCAATTCTACTGCCTCATAAGCCACAAAGTGGACTATGGAATTAACGTATGAGATGTTATTTCTAATTTATTTATCAGCTCTCTCACTATAGTACAAGTCCTCTTGAAAGCACTTATGTATTTGAAGTCTCATAGAGACACACCAGATAATGGGAAATGGTTTGCTGTGAGAAGTGATCTACTTGAGTGCATAGAAGAAGCTTCTTTCTATCAAATATTTCATTGGTAATGTTTTACTGTTTCTCCTAGATGGCATGCTATAGAGTGTAATAAATTTCAGTTTGTTTATATTCTGTGTCTGTATTTGCACTTGGGTGATTATATTTGAAATCATGAAAGATCCTCGTTTTTTGAAAAAAAAAAACTTTAGCATAAGCTTCTCATTAATCCTGTCCTGTTTGTCTGTTATTAATAGGCCACTGTACAATGTATTCTGCTGCAAAACTCCACCAGGCATGACTAATTCAGATAATTAATTTGCTAGAACATTAACACCATCAAATGAGCCTGCTAAACCGGTAAATTTAAAGTAAATTAAACTTAATTTGCAGGTTATTGCAATTAAGTCTGCCTTGTCTTTCTGAGGGATTTCAACATCCTCAGTATTTAAGAGGCAATCATAATGCATGCAAGTGGGCGGGCTTTTTCGCTAATTAACACGAGTCTAATCTGCTTTTCAATTAGGGTGGATGTTTATAATGTGCTGGTGACAGTGTTGCAATTCAGTACAGCATAACAGGAGTGCATGGCATAATTATAGCTGAAAAGAAAAGCTCATGCAGGGCCTGTTTAGGGGTTAATGAGACATTGGCAGCTTCCAGCTGAGGAGATTGAGCCAGTTTAGTGCAGCTTCAAGAGGAAACCACCCATAGGGGTTTCCTTTGAAGTGTCAAAAGGTCCCCTTGTTCTGGGTGGCTTATGTTTCATTTGTCTGAGTGGCATATCAAAAATTGATGAGCTGCCAGCAGCAGTCCTCATGACATTAATTCACCAATTGTGTTTCTAATAGTTTCATCCTTAAATACATTTGGATGATGATAATACTATGAAAAATCAAGGTTCTGAAAACAATGAGAAGGTCTATGCAGTTTCAAGTGTGTACAGACTACACAAATGCATCAGCTGCAAATGTTAATGATGCAGATGACCTACACTGCTCGTTACGAGCAGGAAGAAGACAAAGGGGTATTGTACATCTGTCCTCTGAACAGCACTAGAGCTGTGACGGGGATGTGACATTTATTGTTAGTCAGGTTCTTGAAAAGCATAAAATGGTTCACATTCATTCGTGAAGTAACTTCACTGGCTTCAGAGTGGCTGTATCAACGATGGATTTGGTCTTTTATAGTAATAGCAAAGGAAAGAAAGTAAAAAGGAGAGCTATAAAGAGTCCTAGGCATCTCTAGTGCAGATACTGTTTCATCTGTCCACTTAGGCTACGAAGACTGAGCATTGTGGTCCCATATTGAAGCGCAGGAGGTTCTCAAAACATTTGCACAAAAATGAATGTTCACAGACAGAGTGTACTGCTTGTCAAAAGCAGTGATAAAGGTGATATCAAGGAATGTCAACTACATAGACAAGTAAAAGTTGTTGATGTACAGGAGTTGGACTCGATGATTCCCAATGTATCCCTTCCAACTCAGCATATTCTGATTCTATGATTCCATGATTTAAGTACATTTGAAATCCTGAAACAAAGAGAAAGGGCTACCAGTGTAAGTCTGGCTACATTAGTCATAGAATCCATGATTTACAGGGTTTTATTCTACAGAGCTATAATCACAGCATGCAAAACTTCCATGCTAGAGGAGGGTGCTTTAGTTTTTGCATGAGAGGCAATTTTCAATATGTGGTGTGAGCCAAGTACCATGATACTTTCCTTTTTAAACCTGTGAGTATTATATAGAACTTTACTTTTGTCATGTGATGAATAGAAAAAAAAAACCCACCCTGGTCTTACCACTTTTGAAATTATTACTTGAACTATTCGTAACTTTATGAAAATTTTGTATGGCACACAAGGAAGATTCTGTCCATCTCACTGGAGATTATTAAACCTGCAACCAGCCTAATTTTAGGCAGTATGAGATAGCAAAAAAACACCCAACCCCACCTCTGCCTTGTCTATAAAAGAAGTTTAGGCTCATTGGGCATCCAACTTAGGTGCTTGCATTTAGTCAGGCAGAAAAAAGGTCATCTGTTTGGGGAGGGAACATACGCACCATTCTGTAGAAAAGCTGGGTGATCTCTTTTTGGGGTGTCTTCTCCTTGTGAAAGACCAAGACTCTTTAGTATTTGCTTATGAGAAATGGATGCAGAAGTGCTAAAGTGAGAGTGTATGGAGGGTTTTTGCTGCTGCAGGGAAGAAAGGCTCTTCCTTCCTATAACCTGAGATAAATCAAATGGCTGAATAAGCTGAGGAGTGCATAAACAGTGCTTCCAGTGACAGAAGATTGTATGTTAATTTGGTACTGTAAACATATATTATATATAGGTCAGTAAGACTAAATCCCTGTTGAGATTTTTTGTTTTGCTTCCCCGCCTGGACTTTTGACTGTGACTTGCGGTGTCATTAGTAAATGGGATTTACTGAGATAAAAATACTACTGCTCGTTGCAGAAGTGTCTTCTAAATGACTGAAGTGTTCTCATCTGAAAAGAATTTTACCAACTCAACACATGAAACTCAAGAGCACCTGAGAGATTTTTGTGCTTGAGCTCTGTGACTGATGGACCAAAGGAGAAAACAGGAGGTCTCTCTCCCAGGGAGGCAAACTGTCTTCTTGCAGAGGGTCGTTCTGTCAGTCTTTCCTGACCACCAGATTTGAGATGATATAGGTGCAGTTGAACCTGCTGTTATTCACAGGCACAGAAAGGAGTGCAAGTCCATCAAGGAGCACTGAAGAAATCCCACACAAACAGTATTTTAAAAAATACAGATTCAAGTGATTTACAGTGCAAATGTTTCTGTCTTATGTTGAAGGAAAACAGCTAAAAAAAAATAAAGAATATATTATGTAGACCGTATTGGCAGCAAAAACATAGTATGGTATTCAGTTTAAATTTTACAGTACCAGCTCTAATAACAGAAAGATTATTTGCCAAGTAGCTATATTACATAAAGAAGTATATCTTGTTACACCTGCATTCAGGAGAATGGTTCATCTTCATTCATATGTCCACATACCAAGAGGTTTTCAACCATTTGTAAACAAAGATCTTGATAAATATGAGTGTAAAACCAAAAAGAAGGCACACAATCTAAACCAGTTGTTGAAACTAGAGGGACATCCCATTGAAATCAATGAATAAAAACCATATAAAAAGTGTATTACCTCTTATTCTTCCCTTGTCAGAGATAAGAAAAACTGGAACACCCCAATCCTATGGAATACAAGGCCTAAAACGCCTGTGGTCTGCAGATCACTCCTCTCTGAAAAAGGGTCTACTCTCAGAAACACCACAATATCTGCCACTTCTGCTGAGCCAGTACAATTAGAAACACAAAATCCCTTCAGAATCTTAAAGGCCAAGTGAGTCACTTCACTGGGTTCACTTGTGACGCTGCTGGGACACTGACAGTGGGGATTAATGCAATAGCTGCCAGTTAACTGACACTGGTGAAATCTTTATCCTCCTTTTAACAGCGAACCTACAGCATTTAAGGGGCTATTAGGTAACCCAAGTTCTAAATAGTGTATGGGGTATAACATAGCACGTTCATAGAAAAGAAAGATGCATTAGGAAGATTAAAGTAAGCTTTCCTCTCCCAGATGTCTACCTGCCTCTCCCCTGGGATCACAGTAACACAGTCGTGCCAGGTCTAGTGTTGATTTTCAGTCTGTTCTCTGTGGGAGCCTTCCAGCGTTCCTGTTTTATAATTGAGGCAAAGGAACAGAAACTCTGAGAAGATTCTTTTTTACACAGATTGGTAGTATTAGTTGAAAACATGATGGGGCATTATTTTTTAGCTGCTTGAGTTTTTAAGGGAGTTTGGCTCTTGGAAAAGACCAGTGTACAAAAATTAACATTTTTAAATTATGGCTGAGGAAGAGAGAACATATTGTCTTGTTACACTTGATGTAAATATCAGTGCATAAATTAACCAACACACTTCACACTAGCTGGTTTCAAAACATTTGATTTTGGGGTCTGGAGAAGTTTTGATCAACTTTGACATGAACATAGAGTTACTATGAAGCAATATATAAAAACTAAACACTATTATTTTTAAGTGTAATAAATGTGCTTGAAAGTAGCAGCATACATGAAACTTCAGTGTTGATATGTCAGCTGGGCAATATCTTGGACCTTCAGACCCTTCATTGCACATGAAATCCTTTTCCTGGTGTCTTTTGGTAAAATATAATTGAAGCAGGACTATCTGGAGTTAAAAGTGTTTGATAGAAGCCTAAAGTGGCCCTAAAGGAGAGTCTGCAGTAAGTTCCCCTCTGATTTCCTTAGTTGATTTAGTCTGAATGAGTGACCAGGTTAAAACTAGCCAGGAAGAGAAATGAGGTTGATAAACTGGTGGGTAGTCAGAAGAGGGGGAAAACTGCCATGGGCAGATACTCTCAGGTTTTTTTGTGAGGGTTGAACCCAAAGGTTCAGTGGACACCTTTATTGCAGAGGATTTATAAATATTTGAATAAATTCACTAAAAGGGAAAAGGAATTTATTAGAACAGCTGTTTTTGCATGGTATGATGGCGTGCACAAGGTGCAACAAAGATCTGATTAAATGCTGGGCCACATTGCTGTGAAATTGGAGAGTGTTCTGGTAAAGTAGTGGTCATGATAGAATTTAGGCTGTAGCTGGGCAGAAAAAATTAAATAATTATGCCTTTGAAAATGCCAGATGAACCTTCACAGAGCTTTATTGTTACGTGTTGATTAGAGAAAACAGGTCTGCAAGGCAGATCCATGGTTGCTATTTTCTTTCCCCAAAAAATAACTTTTTTTAGGTGCTATAGAAAATGTAATATTGCATGATTTAATGGGTGGCCATTTTGAAAAATGTGGTGAAAGAAGCTCCATCAAGATGCCCCATCTATTGTCTAAGTAAGTTGTTTTTCAAATCTAAAAATCATTACTTTTGCAGAGTGAAATTACTTAAACCTTGAAGACTAAAGATACACATAGATATACACAGATTACTTAGTTTGTCTTCTTAATATGGTAAAATAAAATTTGAAATGAAGAAATGAGAGTAACTATAAATATCTTGATATCTTATGTGCCAGCAGAGGAAAGCATTAGGAAGAAGAGTAAAAGCACATTCCACTCCAGTAAAATCCAGTAGCTGGGCCAGAGTGCTTTGAAAATGCTTTTACTGGAAACATCGTCTAGAGTTTGTGTGGATGGTGTTTATTACATTTTTAAAAATACACAGCGCCATGACTGCTGAGAGGCAAACTGCTGAGGCTAACAGCTACAAATGCAATTTATGAAACACACAGCATTGTAATTTGACCAAGACAGTTCAATCCAGAATCAAAATTTGAAGATCACAGTTACTGTAAAAATTAAAGAACAACCCCATACAGCAAATAGAGATGTATTTATCCAATAAGTTAAGGAAATATGGGGAAACCAAAATGCATCAGTGGTTTCTTGCTCAGAGGGAATCGTTAAAGATCACTTAACATTGTTAAGGGAGAAATGTGCTGTTTTCACAGCAAGAGTTATTACTGGTTTTTACTCTGAAAATAGTTTTAGATTACTTATGTTTGTGTTTTCCTGTAATGAGTTTCCAGCCATTGGGTCATGGTGCTCTGCCCAAGGAGGTGATAGTTTTTATCCAGCATCTGAAATAAAAACAACAATAAAAACACACCCCTCCCCCCACAGCAAATATTCTTCTGATTTTACAGAGACCTGAATAATTAATTACTATATTAATTTAAGGTTATTTAACTCTAAATTTGTGTTTACTGTTGATTATTTGTTTTATTATAGAGATATATTGATGGAGCTGTATTAGTTGGTAGCTTGTGACATAAAAATAATGTATTCTATGATATCATGTGTATGAAAAATATGCAGTTATTAGTCCATTATCCAAGCATTTACAATATATTAGCTTAGCCTAGAATCCAGACATCTTTTTTTATACTTTACTTCTTTATAAAATATACTTTCAGAGATTCACCTAAATTTCATGAGTTTTCTCAAAAGCAGAGGTGAAATAGTTCAAAAAAATAATGTAAATATCAAAAGCATATCTACTGAAAACTGTCTGCTAGGCTCAGAAGAGGAAATGTCAAAACTCAAGAACAGGAGATCAGATCTTGGTCCATTTTTTAGATTCAAAAACTCCCACACATATGAAAATTCTTAGAATTACCAAATTAGGCTAAAAATCATGTATAGTTTTGTTGTTATGTGACTGAGGATTATGGACCAGTATCTATATGTAACATGGCATTCTACAAACCGCTACAATATCATAAAGTTGCTCTTTATGCTAATAATCAAGCACCAAACAGGTCATAGATTTCGACACAAGACTTAGACTCTCTGAACCATCACTGCAGTTTCAAGTTTCACAGTCTTCTAAAGAGCAAGGTTTTCCTTATGAAGTGCTGTGGAGTTCTGCTGCTCAGTCAAACCCTCTTCCTTCCACCATTTCTCAGAGCAGTGTCAGTAAATACCCTTGTGCTGGTCCCCCATTCTAGGCCTGACAGAACACACAGACTGAGCAGTCTTCTCTCTGTTTTTTAAGATACTAGAAAGTATTAAAAGATTGTGCCTGCTGGGTCATATTTTACAGGACATATAAGGGATATAAATACAAGAAGCAAAACACTATATATTGACTAAGCCAGTTATTACGGTTGTTAGAATAATAAAAGTAAAGGATGCCTCGAAAGTTAAACTTCTCTATGCTTAGCATATTTGTTTCTGTCTCCATTGGCAAACTCAGATCTGACTGTTTTATTGGTACAAAATACATAAGCTCAACCATTTCCAGTAGTTTAGGAATCAATATATGGATTCATTCAATGTGAAAGAGGGGTAAGAAATGACAACATGAACCAGGCAGGTAAAAGAGTTCCTGATTGCCTCAGCTGTTATCAAAGAATTGACTAGTGAAAAATGAGGAAGACATCTACCCCACAGATCCAAATCAACTCACTGCATTTTTTTCCTCACGCAGTTCAAGTAATTTGAAAGACACGAACTGTGTAACTTCTGCACTGACAAAGCTTCAGTTGATAATACTGATAATACTAAGCACTGTCAATGAAACCTTCTCCTGAGTTATATAGCATTTTTAGCATAATAATTTCAGAAATAATCCCCTGTTCTCACAGAAAGATTAGGTGGTATGTACCAGATTGGTTTATTTTACCCTGATTTTATAGACATATTGCAAACCACTGTAAATATGAAAGTTTGATACAATCATTATATTATCTCATGATCCTCATTTAACTTTTTCATCATTATTGTTATTTGTATTCCAGTCTTGCTTAGAGTTCACAGTCAGAATAAAACCCACTTGTGCCAGATAGAGTACAGGATTATAATGTGCAAAGCCTCTTTTTCCAACCCATTCACAGCATTTGAAGGGTGCTACTATACCTTAGTTTGAGCCAGTTAAAATAAGATCAGTAATTCCAACTAGTGCCAATTTTCCTCCTAATATCAAGAATTTATAAAGCATCTAGACCTAGATATGGATATAGGCAGATACAAAATATCTAAGTGCAAAACTGTGATTCCAATCCCCTTCCTGCCTTCATAACCACTTCCATAGACAGGAAGAACTCCATATGCAATGAGCTCTGTAGGTGCTCAGTTTGTTATGTTATGACCTACCTCCCAAACAGAAATGTCTAGAAAAGGGACATTACCCTGGGAAAGTTGTTACAAATCCAGGAGGAGTGTATTCTCCTTCTATGGGAGAGTGGTATCATGCTTTTAAAGAAACACTCAAAATCTTCCCTCTTTGTGGTTGCTATTTTTTATTCTGCCTGAGAGTTAGAGAAAAGGAGATGGGAGAGTGAAGAGCAGCAAGAACTGTAATCACCCCAGCACATCTTCACCTGGCATGGGTCAACTTCTGAGTTTCACATGTGTGTGGAAGCCTCAAGTTCCCAATGGTTGTAATGTACAAAGACAGGCTGGTTGTCAGCTCATTCTCATTTATTCTGAGTACTATTTTTTGGTTTTGTTACCTCCAAAGAACTGATTTTATCACTGTAAGAGGAAGACTACAGATGACCCAAGGCATATTCTTATATCGTAATTACTTTTACTCAAAGAACATAAACCAGGAAAAAACCTCATGACAACAGAACATATGTTAGATACAAAAGTACCACCACTGCTTTTCATATAAATTGAAAACTGTCTCAGATTTACATTCCTTTAATACAAAGTTATCACTATATAATGGGAATGTCCAGATAATCTGACTAACTGGGTGTTCAACTTCTTACACACCTTTCATAGCAATCACTTTTTTTACTTGTTTATAGGGTTTTTATATTCATCAAGAGATATTTCATATTTTTCCAAGAAAATACATAAAATATTACTCTTCGGGAAAGAGAGAAGTTGGAAGTAAGGAGAAATTATAGGATGGGTTTTTCTGTAAAAATCACATTCATGGAGCTGTTTCTTGGAGAAAACTGATAGAGACTGCTAATGTTGAATAAGAATGTGCACAGATTCAAGCCCTCAGTTACAGCATTAATTTATTTGTAGGTTGGAGAGGGGAATTTTCTAGTGCTCCCATTGGAGTACTGTACAAAACAATTTGCTTAAAAAGGAATTGATATATTCTGGAAAACTTTGAAACTAGTTAAAAGCACTTTGTCTGGATGTCATGTAGCTTTTGGTTTTTCTTCTATCATTTTTATCATTAGGGACATGACAATATTACTGTTGCGTGAGAGTGTACTTGCTTCTTAAGAATCTGTCTGTCTTTCACCCTAAATTAGTTCATGGCATCATAGTAATTCCCACAGCAACCAGCTGTGATGTAACAAGTAGAAGATTTGAAGTTTAGAGGAAAGTAAGACTGAGTATGGCATATATGAATGCATAAATTTCTGAAAAACTAGTTTCTGTTTACATATAGGGAAGGCGGTGTCAAGTGAGAGTCACTTGGGTTAACAACACAGGTTCAGAGTCCTGTGTGATTTCTTATTCCAGAAATTTTGCATTTGTTGTTTGCATGATGATGCACAAAATATGTTGAGGGAATAGGTCACATTAAATACTGAAGAAAATTTCATTACTACAGTTTGATAATGCTAGCTATGTAAAGTATAAGATGAACTGTTTGTAAAAATTAAAACAAGATTGTGCAGGTCATCGACTGGTCTCTCAAAACAGTGTGTTTAGAAACATATGATAATATATCATGAACTCTGCAGCCTCATTAACCTTAACTTCTGTGTTTTGAATAGAAAATTCCTGCCGATTTTGTGTAGATTTATGGAATATTAAAGAGGCCATTTGCTGAAACCTGAAATGAAGCACTAATATTAAAACCCTGACCATTCTTTACTCCCTGTAATTGACAGGCTCCTGAAGTGGTGATGAGGCAAGCTGCAGGTATTCCTTTGCTATAGACTACAAATGAACTCTAGGGTGACTATATGCCTTTGACACTTCAGCAGAATGAATTTGTGTCTGAGGGTCTTTGCATAAGGATGCTCATGGGCTGCATGAGCTTAGAACAAAATTCAACCAAAATAGTAAGTTTTCACTTTGGTCCTAAGTCCTGTGAATTATTTCCTGCTTTATTTGACCTAGTTGTTATCCTGATCTTTTATAACATATGTGCCTATCCAGATACAGTTAGACTCAGGGACCCTTAAGGTGAATTCCAAGGCCTTCTTTAGTTGCAGTGAGAACTGTAATATACATTTATGAATATAGATAATGTACATAGGTACAGAAAAGTATATAAATAAAAGAAAAGTCCCTGTACCCTTCTTTTGCTAACCTAATATGAAGTGTGTGTACAGGCTATAACATATAAAAATATCCATAGGACATTTTAATGATTATTGGCTTAGGAGCTAATTCATTCTCTTGATATTAATTGCCTCTTTGAAATTACATATGAATGTATCCCAGACCAGGTATTAAAGGAAAAATCTACCCTGCAAAATACGGTCTAATTATGCAGCCACCTTAATACTATGTACAATATTATAGCCTTTAACTCCAAATGTATTTTCTCCATATAAGGACTTTTTAATGACATATGTGACTCAGTTATCCTCCTTTATCCCCAAAAGCCAAGAGGGAGGTAGATAAAAGATAATAGGTCTCTTTTGCATGATCAGCTGTCAGTTTTCTTTCACATTTTTCACATTTGTTGCCACTACTTGCTCAGTTTTACATTAAAAGGAAAAGAGTGATATATTCAGATAAACTTCTAGACTCAAAGAAAATTATAAGTTGGATAGGAAGAGGCATCTAGTCCAGTCTCTTACTCAAAGCAAAACTATTGATTAGATGCTCTGGTTGTAGTAATCTATTATGCATTTGTCCTAGAATAGTTAGGAGTTTGATTTTCATTTTGAACACCAAAGTGGAACATTACCCTACAAAAATCTTTCAAGACTGATGAGACCTTTGGGCTATGATTTCATTCAAACTCTTATGGGTTTAAGGATTTATTCAAATAACACCTTTCCCTAAATATATTTTAAAGATCATCTTCATAGGTAGGTTATCTTTATTTTGATTTCCTCAGGCAAAAGAAAAAAAAAATTGTGAACTTAGCAATTTACAATTAAAACCATTGAAGTCTCCCATTTCAAGTGCAGAAACCACTGCACTTGAAATGTGCAACAGTTCAGCCATATTGCAAGCAAACATTAGAAAGCTTTGATTAAGAGAAGAGAAAAAACAGGAAACAAAATAATCAAAAAAATAATTTCAGTAAGAATGGAATCAGAATAAACTAATTTTTAAATCAAAGTCCATTTCCAAAAACAGAAGGTATCCATAGAACTCTCTAGCCTTATCAATCAATCTGCGTTATTAATATCAGCTTTCATTATCAGAGAAGAGAATGTTAGTTCTGCTATTCAATTTTGAGCTGACAGTTACAGTAATTTTGGTTGCTTCTGACAAGAAGGATAAATGGAGAAGGAAAGGGATCAGATGAATTGCATCAGGCAGCAGAGCTTTCAGCTTGTACTTTAGGGCTGCAAGGTAGCTGGATAATTACAGATGTATGGGGCAGGAGTCTGGCCATAGCAGCTTTTGTTCCAGATTCTGGCACTCCTTTCTTGGCTGGCATGTCAACTGAACTTCTTTTCCTATCATGCTCTCTGCTTTTCAGACTGGATATCCCTCACACTGACATGTCCAGCTTTCTTGTTAGAAACCATCCTTAGGCTGCATTGGCAGAATTTTTTTATATGAAATAGTCCTTTCAAAAATTCTCATTTCTAATAAATATTTATTGCTATAGATAGGGAGTAGTCAAACTTGATCCTCAAAGTTTCAAGTTCCTTTTACTTCAAATGTTCCTGAAACTTTCTCTTTTCACCTTCTCTTTGCTACTCTCCTGAAGCCATGAACCCAGTAGCATGTTCCTGACATTCTCTGCCCTTCTACTTCCTCAATGCTGTAATACCTTTGTTGTGAGAATACACCTTTCCCAAATCCCTCAAAAGCTTTTTTCACCTACTTCCAAGACAACCTCACTGTGTTCCCACCTGTGGCTCACTGGGTCCCATGACTACCATAACTTCTGGCTCTCTGAGCTCCTCTTGTCCTGCCTGCTGGCACACTTGTAGGCATGTCTGCCCTGCTGAATAAGAGCAGGCTAGACACTGATCTTGGATCATTTTGGGACATAGTGATTTCAGATTTGTTGTGGTCTTGATCCTTAGGACTCAGAGACAGGGTGTAAATGAAAGCTGAGCAGTGGCAGTGGTTCAGATCTTGAGCTTGCCCATGTGTCCTCCCTCTTGTCCTTAACAGCACCAATGCAACCTCTGTACCCCAATGTCTACATCTGAAATCCAGCCACAGCCTCACACAGGTCCTGAGCACCCCTGACCCAAACAGGGAGGTGTGTTGGAGACCACAGAGGTTCCCTGCTGCTGAAACAGAGGCACGGAGGGGCAGAGAAGAGGAGAAGGGTGCATGCCTCAGTGTTACCCTGACGAATGAACACTATCTGGGTGCTGGAGAGTGCTCACAGCATGGTGGTGTTGGATCCACACGCCAGTCTGAATGAGGGATACATCCCAGTCTGCATGCCCATACATACATGCATACAGCGAGGTGTGTGTGTGGGTCAGTGCATATACATATGTATACAAACATATGGACACATAACAGCTTCCCTTGGTTGGCCACAAGCATCTAGAGAGATAAATAGCAAAATGACAAGAGACTACTCTCAAGTTTTCTCATCTAAGTTGTCACAAAGCATCAATTTACAGGTAATATTTATGCTATATATATGACCCAGATGTATTCAGGTCCCCCAGATAGATTACTCTTTGTGGATGCTAATTGGTTTAGGTCATTAAAAAAACCATGGAGTTGTTCTAAACTTTAAAAAACTTAACCCAATCACAACTCTTTAGTAAGTTCGTGATCAACACAAAATTTCTAGAAAGTAATTTTTCACTATGTTCTTTATATTTACTATCTCAATATTTTATTCTTTCTTCCTTTTTTTTTTTTTTTGAAAGGGGTTGGATAAATAAAATAAAATTAATAAAAATATATTAACATAGTCTTTGAAAACTTGGGATAAACTGAGGGAAATAAGGACAAGGAACAGGCTGGGTGAAAATTAAATTCCTGCCATGGAGAAAACTCAGAGAATAAGAGCAATTTTATATTTAATTAAGAAACAGACAAATGTTTTTTCACTGAAACCTTACAACCAAAACACATTTCAACTGGGACCATAAAATTGCTACATCTGTACATAAAAGAAGCAGCATAATTTAAAACTGAGACTCAGTAAATTACAAATTCTGAATGTCTCACACAACTATTATGAAGAAGGCTTCATTTCTGCTAAAAACCCTTGAGTAGTAATATCTGTTAGCTCTTCTTGCTTTTAGCTAATTTTGTTTTAATGGTTTAAATAAATATTACAGAGGCATTTTTCTGCTTTCAACAATCAGAATTTGAAATTATCATTGGCTGTAAAAAGTGATTTTATACATGAATGTTTACAAGGTGAAATGTGTGGATTCAGAAAGCTGCAGAATTTGCATCATTCATCTGATAGCTGGGGGCTTAATTCCACAATGAATTAAAACCTGTGCCCAGCTTAATGTTCATGGCCAATCCCACAGTCCCCAGCTGGTATGGCCACATGTTTAAACTCATGGATTTGTGGGGGAACCAGAGCCCAGGAGGCATGTCAAACATGAGCCCCATTCTCTGATGGGCTAAACCAGGCTGCAAAAGACTTCCAAGTGTTTTCATGAATCTCTACAGCATGTGTCTATGTTTAGAGCAATAAACAGTAAAATCCAGGCTAAAGGAAAGAGTAGGGAATCTGTAGCAGGTACTTATATTAGCCAGAGCTCATCTACTACAACACAATGCACAGATTTTTTTTCTAGGCCAAATAAATATGTCCTCAGGCAAATAATCTGTCCACTTAATAATTCAGTTACTGTACATATGGAGTCCCATTTTCTGTGACGAAATGGAACAGGTTCCATGTTAAAATGAATACTCTTTTCTGTCTCTTCAAATTAGCAGACTGATTCTGCAGTCTCTATTCTGGAAACATTTCCACTGGCAAAACTAGGAATTGGAAATAAGAAGTACCGACCATACACTTTTTAAGATTTTAATGGGAGAGCTAGGGGGTTGGTGTTTGAAGGTAAGTCTCTATCTCAAATAGACAACAAGCTCATTCAAAGAAGGACTTAAGGTCAAATTTGCAGTCCAAAAATTCTAGATGGCAACAGGCCTTCCAGATTCCTTACATTTTACCATCTTCCCTGTCTGTCTTCTGGCTCTTGCCACACTATTTAGAATGGAAAAACACATTTCTTATCATGTGTGACCCAAATCAGAAGCCAGATAACAAAATCCAGTGAACATGTCCAGAGAATGAACACAGGAGACATAAACAACCATATAAAAACAGAACAGCCCAGTTTCTGGGGAACTTCCAAAGATAATCTAATCCAAATTTCCATGGGAAAGGGAGACTAGATGGTGTTGTATAGCAACCTGTCCCATTCCATCTTGAAAACTTGCAGTGATGAGGACTCCACCACATCCCTGGAAAGACTGTCCCAGCAACTGACTGGTCTTACTTTAAACATTTCTTTCTTATGTCAAGATGAAATTTTTACCAGTGCAATTTGTACCCACTGCCCCTTGTCTGCTCCATGTGGCTCTTTGTGAACAGAGGCACACTCTGTCCCCTTTGCAACCATCCTGTAAGCACTGTTATACTGTTACTAAGTTCCCTCAGAGACTCCCCTTTTCCCCACAGAAAGGACCAATCCTTCTCTCTCTCTCTCTCTTATTTTTCTGATAACTGACATCATGCTACTGCAAGAGGCTCATTTGTAGTTCCCAGAGCTGCCACAAAGGATTTGAACTCACAGCTATTTTTTCTGATTATGTTGTTTCATCCCTCCTTCCAGTTATTCTGGAAATCCATTTCTGGTTTGGAATTTACTATCTGAATCAGGGCTGTTTCAATAATTTCTATGACATTTCCAGATCTTAAGGAAAGATATTTGGAAAAGAAGGAGGAAATGGTGACCCACCTAACAAGAGGAACTGGAGATTTGTGCACTCCTGATGCTGCAGCCTAGAGAGGGGAGCTTTTGGACACATATTCTGTGCACTGTTAGCTGACAGGAGTGGTTTTCTGGGCATTAGGAGCTATTGAATGGTAACACCATCAAAGTGAGCAATATCTGGAAGTCAGGATTTCATTTTCTGAGTAACTGCTGGAGTAACAATGTCGTCATGGAGAGGGCACAGATGTTACTTCTCACTGGTATTTTCACTGAGGTCTCAATTAAACTGTTCTTGAAATGTGCTTGGAGATGAATTAAGTATGATCAGTATGTATTCTGAGTCATCAGAGACCCCCTGAAATGTTCATATCCCAAGGAAATGGCAAAACTCCTGCTCAGCAAAAGAGGAAAAGAGATCAAGATACACCATTTAACCAAAGTGATGGTATCTCTGGAAATAAGTAGGTGAAAATAAAGTTCCTACATATATTGGATTCCCGTGATGTATCTATTTTTACTGCATCTCGGCATGAGAGAAATTAATGCAGGTGCTTTAAACATTTCACATTTTTCTAAGTCACCAGAATTATGGAAACATTCATAACTAAAATATTAATCACAAAACCTAAGGGTCAAATCCTTGATCTTATTTCCACGTGTTAGAGTCTATTAGAAGTGTTTGCCCTCATGCAATGTACTATGGATCTGTTGTAGGTCTGTAAAAGGCATTGTGTAGAGGAAAACTTCCTATTTTTATGCCTGAGGTGTGTGGGATTGGTCACAGGGCACGTTCAGAATATTTCAAATCTCCTCATACAACCTGGCTCCGTTTTTCTTTTAGGCTTTCTTCTGTTCTTGTTGTGTGATCTTTTCTTGCCCTCACTGCAATGTTTTGTGGGTTTCTACTAGAAGACTGTTACCTCATTCAAGGCTGGGACAATTTTGTATTTCCTACCCTTTTGCACATGTATATTTAATTAAAATACACCAAATATTCAATAGCTCTTAAAAATATTCTTTATTATTTCTACTGGGCTGAGAAAGTGATTGAACATTGGGGTGTATTATAAACATGTAGTGAAAAGGGTTTGAGACCCCTTTAGAGGGCACTTTGCTTTTTATTCTGCCTGCAAGGTACACCTATGCATCCTTGGTTAGAAGTGTTAAAAAGAAAAAGCAGATGAAAGCAAAAGACTTTTTTGTCAAGCTGTGACAGAAATCAAATGCAAATAGATCTCAGTTCAAGACTGTTTGTTAAGTGTCACGTCAGCGAGTATTAAATGCAGCACATGTAGTTTTACAATGAGCATACTGTATATGAATTTTATTGATTTTTTTTCAAAGAGGATACATTGAATAATGTACTCTTCCTTACCAGCACCAGCTTACAAGTGTGTCTTCATACTTCCGTATGCACATTCATTAGGCTCCTAAATGCTGCTGCCTTACTTAGCACATCTCGTTTTGTGGAGGCTGGGATTCAAGCTGTAGAGAGACCTACACAAATGATTCTCTCCCTCTGAGAAAAGTGGGACAGAGCAATTTAGACTTCTCAGCGTGAAGCTGTCAATGAGCAGCTTCTCAAAATGATTCACAATTAGTGCACCAGGCTTACACTAGGAACAGGTTCTTAGCTGATTTCCCTTCCACAAAGGAGTGAGTCTGGGGCTTCATTTTGCTATTAGGAATCTTACAGACGTATGAAAAAAATCATCAGAGCTGGTTAACTCTGCTGCACTTATGTTGAAGTCTTTGTACTATACTATGAGATAAATCTGATTTCTTTGTATTCACTCAGGTTATGTGTTTTTCCAATTAATATTTAGAGAAACGTGTGTCAGCATTAAATTACATGTGAAAGGTAACAGCAGCAGTATCAGACTTATCTCCATGCACCAGAACAGAGCTCTTAATCATTCAGCAAAGGGGGCACTGCTCCATGGGAGATGCCATCTATGTCCACTGCATATCTGTGTGCAGTTGCATCCCTACCTGAGCTGTTTTTGGTTTCATGTGTGCCCTGCCTTTCCATTGTTTGGTGTGAGATGTCTGATTCCACAACCATCTCCTTACAGTACTCAGGTCATCGAGGTGCCTAGAAAAGCGTATTAAAATCTGTGTCAGATGAGCAACTTGACATTATTATACATACAGGACCATAATGTCTAGGTTTAGATGTTTAAATGCCAGGCTAAAGCATGCTAAAATTGTCCATAGGACTAAACCATTTAATGCATTTATTGATGATTTTAAGTATCGTACCTGCAGGCTCAGTGACAGACACTCAAGGTCGTATGGAGGCTGCAAGTTACACAGAGCATTTGTAGTCCAGGCTTTTGTCTCTTACTATTTTCTCATCCACAGGGGCACAGCAGTGTTACACATGAGTTAAAATAGAGGCAAAAAATCTGGATAATACCCTGAAATGCTGACTAACAAAAGGCTAATACTGAGAAAACTCTTCCTCGCATGCTGAGTACTATGAAGGTCTAGATTTCTGCTGGAAATTTGCCACTTCTGCCCTTATTCCACACACAGATATTATGGATTCTTCTGAGTGTTTATAATCTTTAAAAAAAAGAAGCAAAAATAGTTTTATACACACTATTTTTCTACATCCATGTAATCTTAAACGTCCTCAAGCTTTAAATTTCTTTTGTTTGAGAAAAAGTAGGTTTATTAAGCAATGTCTAGTGGTACTTAAATGGGCAAGTATCATTGGTATTCTCTTAATGAAAGCAAAACAGTTAGTGTGACCAAGATGTGGTCTCAAAAAGGTGCAGAAGTTAAAGATTCAGTTCCTGGAGTCATGTGATGGTGCTGAGTCTACTTATTTATCCATTCACTATCCATCTATCTTATCTATGTTTTAGAGAAAATTGATAGACCATTAGAAAGCAGTTCCTTTTGCCTTGCAGAGATTTCCTCTCTTCCAAGAAAGAAGGCAAACAGCAGTTTCTTTTGTGATATAATAGAAAACATATGGGAAAGTACCAGTATTTCTGTGAGCTAGGGAGTAATAGGCTGCATAACTCATAACTTTTGGTAGGAAAAGTTAACAAAAAAACCCAAAAAAAACCCCAAAACAAAACAAAAAATTTGAAAGTTGTTTCCATTTAATTGAGCTCTGAGTTAAATTAAGCCAATTAAACTTACTGTGCTGTTTGTTACTGGTGCTTTCACTCTGGTCTTCACTGTCATTTTAAACCAGTTATTTGGATTTATTGAAAAGCTTAAGTAAAAATTGTTTTTTAAAGCTGTATTTTAAGTCAGTCAGATATATTTATAATACCAGGCAATATGGTGCAATATAAAAGCTTATTATGCCATTTATATACAGCTTTCAGTCTAGTCTCAGGTTTTAAAGAAACAAATTATAAGATATTGCCTACAATGCTTGCCAAAAAAAAACCAAACAAACAAAACCAAACAAACAAAAAAACCAACAAACTTCTTGGGTGTGAAAAGCATTAATCAATTCTATTTATTCAAATAAGGAAAAGTGTCTCCTATAAAGGTATTTTTTTCTTCTTCCTCTGTACCAACACTCTTCTCAGAGGAATTTTTTGATCCCTTCTTCATCTTTGTCTTTTGCAGCCATCTTTTCACCATTTCTCTTTATATTTTCTCCAAAACCACTTTTTCCATGTTTGCCTCCTTTAGGGAGTACTGTTATTTTTCTATTCTTTTGCTTCTTTTTCACCTCTTTTATGATTTTCTTCCAGAGCCTTCCTTACTCATCCCAAAGCTTCATTCTTGCAATCTCAAATCTTCCTTGCATTGTTTGCCTTACCTTTTCTTGTAGTTCTTCCCTATAGACCAAGCTCATTTTATATGTTCTTAGTAATGCAGTCTGACTGCAAAGAAGAGCAGTGCTTTGGCAGCTATGTTAAAGAAAACACAGGTATTATATCATAACTACATTTTTTTTAAAACAACCACAGGTCAAAACCAGCATTTAGGATTTGTGAAGGTCCATGCTCAGCATTACTCGTAACATATTTAAGACTGAACTGAAGCATTGAGGAGGATTACATTTATTTTTGAATAAGGACAAGGGCTCTGGACTTGTGTTCTTTTCATTGTATCCAGATATTTTAGTGACTTCACATATATTTGCTCAAAAGTACTCTTCAAGCCTAAACCCAAAAGTTAACATTTTGCATTATCAACAAACCACCAGCAGGCGTGGTGACTTACATTGATTTCATTTTCTAATTTAATGCAATTCAGGAAATGTAATGAAAATACATTTTTCTCAGTGTTTTTATCTTCACTTGTTAGTAAGAACCATGTTAAACCAGACAGTCATCACAGAATCACAGAATCTCAAGGTTGGAAGAGACCTTCAAGATCATCGAGTCCAACCCATGCCCTATCACCTCAACTAAACCATGGCACCGAGTGCCACATCCAGTCTTTCTTTAAACACATCCAGGGATGGTGACTCCATCGCCTCACTGGGTAGACCATTCCAATACTTTATCACCCTTTCTGTAAAAAACCTTTTCCTATAATTTCCCTTGACACAGCTTGAAACTGTGTCCTCTCGTTCTGCCCATTGCTGCCTGGAGAAAGAGACCAACCTCACCTGACTACAGCCACCCTTCAGGAAGTTGTAGAGAGTGATAAGGTCACCTCTGAGTCTCCTTTTCTCCAGGCTAAACACCCCCAGCTCCCTCAGTCATTCCTCATAGGGTTTGTGTTCCAAGCCTCTCTCCAGCCTTGTTGGCTCCTCTGGATGCGCTCAAGCATCTCCACGTCCTTCCTGAACTGAGGGCCCAGGGCTGGACACAGCACTCGAGGTGTGGCCTCACCAGTGCTGAGTACAGGGGAAGAATGACCTTCCTGCTCCTGCTGGCCACACCATTCCTGATCCAGGCCAGGATGCCATTGGCCTTCTTGGCTGCCTGAGCACACTGCTGGCTCATGCTCAGCTGCTGTCACCAGAACCCCCATGTCCCTTTCCTCCTGGGCACTGTCCAGCCACACCGTCCCCAGCCTATAACGTTGCAGGGGCTTGTTGTGGCCAAAGTGCAGGACTCGACACTTGGACTCATCAAACTTCATCTTGTTAGACTCTGCCCATCCATCCAACTGTTCCAGATCTCTCTGCAGAGCCCTCCAATATTCCAACAGATCAACGCATGCTCACAGCTTAGTGTCATCTGCAAATTTACTAATGAAAGCCTCAATACCCTCATCCATGTCATCAATGAAAATATTGAACAGACCTGGTCCCAGCACAGACCCCTGAGGGACACCACTGGTGACTGTCCCCAGCTGGATGCAGCACCATTCACCACCACTCTCTGGGCCCGGCCATGCAGCCAGTTCCTGACCCAGCACAGAGTGCTCCTGTCCAAGCCATGGGCTGCCAGCTTATCCAGGAGTGTGCTGCAGTGTCAAAGGCCTTGCTGAAGTCTAAATAGACAGCAACCACAGCCTTTCCCACTGTTCCATTACCTTGCTGGGTACTGAGGTCAGGCTAACTGGCTTATAATTACTAGGATCATCCTTCCCACCCTTTTCATGAATGGGTGTCACATTGGCCAGCTTCCAGTCATCTGGAACCTCACCAGTGAGCCAGGACTGTTGGTAAATGATGGAGAGCAGCTTTGCAAGCTCATCTGCCAGCTCCCTCATCACCCTGGGATGGATCCCATCTGGTCCCATAGATTTATGAACATTTATCCCGATTTCTGCAAGCATATGTCCCAAAAGGATTCTGACTCTGTAGATAATTTACAGGAAATAATATGGTTAGTATAAAAGTCCAATTTAAAATAAGATAATTACTCCAATAGCAATTGTGGTCTTCCTCAGAGAGTGACTTGACAATATTTCCATTGAACATATAGGACTGTATCAAAAGTCTAAATGTGCAGCAACAAAACTTGACAATGAATCTTGGCCAACAATATTGTAGCACTTGAGGGAATGAACTTTTCAGCATGCCATGGCTGACATGTCAAGTTTGGAATGTGTCACAAAAAAAGGTATATTCTGTTTCCTAGACATATATCATATGACTTTTGAGATTTTCCAGTGATGTCCACAACTTCTGCATGAAGGTACCAGATGTGATACCAGACCTATCGGAGACCACTGATCTTCCATAACCTCACATCAATCCCAGGCTCCTGAACAACCAGCCAGTTTTGGGTCAGGATTCAGGCACCTATATTTAAATCTGCATGTAGCTCTCAGCACACAAGCTGCATTTCACTCCATTGCAGTCAGTAATGATCTAAAATTAGATGCAATTTTCTCCCTGCACAGGCAACTTGTGTGATTTGAAGTACCATAAGGTGTGTCAGTTGATCTCCAGCCGCTACTGAAGAAAGGTAAGGATGTCTTGAAGATCCTATCTGACAGCTGTCAGACCAAGAAGGCATCTAGAGCTCCCTAACGTCTCCAATGGCATCCGATGGAGTCAGTGTAGTCTGGAGGGTTGTTTCGTTAAGGCATCTACCTCCAGTCTCTCCAGAAACTACTGCATCTAACTCAACCTGAGCACATGTACACAATGCAATAGTTTGTCATATAAAGAAAGGCTATCTAGGCAAACATAGCAAGCAAAAGTAAGAGATAGGAATAGTTGTTTTGTCCTCAACAGAAGAAGAGTAAAAGGCAATTAGCAGGCAGCCAAGTGATGTGATTTGTTGAGTTTCACAGAGGCAGTGCTTGGCAGAGGGAATTTACTGCAGAGCCTTTTCTGCCAGACCTCATCTAGTTCTCCTGCTGCGGCTGAAGACATTAGACAAAATTGATAGGAATTTGATGTGAAGCAGACGGAAGGGCAACAAGCTTTTTTTTCCTTCCAAGAACTACTTCTGTTGAACACAATAGGAATTTTACCATTTACCAAAGCTCTCCATGGCTTTAAGTAGGTTCCGGGAGATTTCCCAAGAATTTCCATTGGTATTTAGACAAATGTCTTTGTTCAGATAAAGCAAATAATGGTCTGATCTCCTTCCTGCAGACAGAAACCTTTGAACAGAGGTGAAGGAGTATCTGTCAATGTGCATGACCTGCACAAACTGCCTAGATGTCTTACTGGATTTGTGGATTTCCCATAGCTGCAGTTCCTGCACACAATGTAACAAACAATATGCTGCTCAGAGCTAGAATCCTTTCTAATTACTTCAGATCGGAGATGCTCTCGGTCACAAATGGAGGAGTGCCCTGTCTTGCTAGAATGTCACCAACTGATGGTTGCTCTAACTGTGTCAGGGCAGAGAGGTGCTGTTGGTAAATCTCAGGGAAGCTCTCGAGTGGGCACTTAAAAATGCCCACAAATGTGGGCACAAATGTGTTAAAGTGATGCTCTGTTTTCTGGTTGTACACCATCTTAGGCCTCCTTTCTATTTCTCCCAATAAAGACTCCATGCCACTGTTCACCAAAGGACTCTGGTGAACAGTACAGTGTGGCTTTTTACTGTGGGCTTGACTAAAATATTACGACTGTATTTATAGTTATTAGAGAAAGAAAGGTATCAAAAGTATGGCAACAAGGAAAAAGATGACATTTAGAAAAAATGTTTCCTAGTAAAGGAAAGAAATAATGTCCTCTCTTTTCATGTAATAATGGCTGAAGTCTTCAACACATCAGATGTTCAATGTGCAACCATGAATGCAGTAAGCAGTTTTAAGAAAATAATATTAGGTCACTTCATATTATTGTACTCATAACCAGTCAAGTAGCCTGACCAACTGTCTACAAATAAAGAGCTACCCATAGGAAATGAAGTTTGGAGAATTCGGGCCTACTGCTTTTTCTTTCATTTTTAAAAGCATTTTCTCATTATACCAGTATTTTATGGTTTCAAAAAGAAATATTAGCTTCTGTGTTTGAAGTAAAAAGGATCCTCAACACACACATTGATTCTTGCCTGTAGAGGTGAAGGAATACTTAAATCTGCAGCCAGAAATCATCTAGGGCTCAAACTATAGAAATGAGGCTCATAGAGTACATTTACAGTCAAGGCAGCTGACGGTCTATAAAGTAAAAGTTCTTTTGCTTCTTAAAATAACTACATAGCATTTAAATAGCCTTGATAGCCAAGGATTTGTTTTGTACAACACTGTAGAAAGTAGCAGTTCTCTTTTTTTATGTGGTGCTGAAACTAGAATGTTTTTTGTTGGATCAGACTGTAAGAAATGGTTGTGCCAGTTGTAGGAAACAAAAGGGAACCAGTTTTAGGAGAATTTTCTGGATGTAGAACCTTCCTGTTAAGAGAAAAGCTGGCAAGACTTATCTTTCAAGTGAATGATTCACTGGTGCTTGTCATCAGTGATAATCAGCAGAAACAATGTGAGGAGAAGATGCCATTTTCTGTGGTGAAACCACTTTCCCAGATTTTTTTTTTAAAGAGCTGTAGAGAATTTCACTTTGACAAACAATATAGTTTGCTGCTGGAACAAAATGTCCTTCCTTTCATTTTTCATTCTTAAAAACAAATTCTTAAACTAAAATTTAACCATAGTTAGGCCTTTATTTTCTAGGGGGATCCCTAAAATCATTCTGTGAAAACAAAATAAATAATAGAAGTTTCTGACTATTGAATACATAGGATTTTTCCACTGATCAAACTGTGGGAAAATAATTGCTGCTGTTGTTATAATTTTAAGATTAGTGTAAAAATAGTGTAGTTCCCCAGCAGGTAACACTTTTTAGGCTGGACCAGATTCCTCCTTTCTGATTAATTTTTCTTGGTCTCTTTGTAAACAGCTTTTTTTACCTGGCTACGGTCCGACACTGTGAATAAGCCCTCAAAAAAACCTATTAAAATGATGAATTTAAGTTTAAGAAGCAGGGTTCATTTTCATTCAGACTTTATTTATATATTAGGAAACTATTTTAAAATACTGTCATTCTACTTATCAATTAATTCCAAAAAACACACATCCACATTCACATGTTCATAATAGTTCAAACATTCACAAAATAATCTATGAAGAGAATTTTAAGATCCTCATCCAAGAAATGAGACTCTACAGAAAGGCCACTTTTCTAGGAACTTTTGTCACCCAGATATGACTCAGTAATCTGCATGGAAAAACATTTCTGAGAAATCAAATAGCCTTAGAACTAAAACTAATAAAGCCATTAAAATTAAGGTCAATTAAGATTTATGCAAGTGGCATAGGGATTCCAGCCTGGTATTATTAAGTAAGTCAGCCTATTAGGATGGGGATTTTTTTTCCCCACATGATCTGTTTGAAATTCTATATTGTCAAAATCTGCCAGGGTAATGGCATTATGATGTATTGTGCCATCTCAAATGTGTTTTGGCTCTTACTTGAAAATAATGACCAGATAAATACATTCCTGGAAATTGACTGGGGCATTGCAATTCCTTCTTTGGTGGTTTGAAATACATGTAAAATACTTTTAAATTCCTAAAATTTGTACATTATCCTTGTGAATTTAATCAGTAAAGACACCTTAAAAGTGCTGAGAGTGCAAATAAAATTTTACTTTTCAAAATTATTCTGTATTTAAATTTTAATATAAAAGGAAATCACTATTATAGGAAAAAATGTAAATATGGACTTATCACTTCTGTTAGTCATTATAGTCACATAATCCTTTCTTTTTAAAATGAAACAGCACTAAACTAGATAGTTTCTAATGCATTTCTGTTCCACATATTACATTACCTATATATGAAAAAGTCAATTTGTAAATGAGTGTTCTTATAAAATAACCAGAAGAAATAAAATTGTTATGATTGATCTGAAATAATTGATTACAGTATGACAGCTTTCTTATCTTTAATTATAAAATACAATTACATTTTTGTGCTTTCATACCTGAACATTACAAAAGCTGAGAGAACTATTTCTGTTCTACTTCTGATTAGATCAGCAATGCCACTTCTTCAGGTCTTATCAAATTGGTTTTGATAATAATTACTTGGGAAGTGTTTGATCTCAATGATGAATACTTGATTAGTTTTTCATGAAATCATTCAACCACACCACTCAACACTGCTCATGTGAGACCTTGTTGATTTAGCCGTTCGAAAGAACACATTCTTTTTCACTGCAGTTATGGGATGTCAGTCTTTGGGGAAAACAGGGTGGAAAAAGGGCAAGTTTATGGGTAATGATATTGCAGCAGCAGATATTTAAGGTTTGCTAATTCTCTTCTCAATTATGTTCATTCTCTGCCTCGTCACACTGCCTGCTGCATGGTGACAGAATCAATCTTAGCAGTGGAATAAATTTTTCCTCTTTCAAAAAAGGGTTTCATGACACCATTGTCATCTCTGAAACCCTTGGAGGGTTTTGCCCTGATGAATAATATTTCATATGTGGAATGTTTATGTGATTTTCACGGAGTGATAACCCCGCTACCACCTAACTTTGATGCATTGAGATTGCTGCTTTTCCCTACTAAAGTGCTTTTACACACCACCTCCTACAAATTGACTTCAGAGTTAGAAATAGAAGATTCAACAAAACTTCAACTCTCCATGGAAAAAAAAGGTCTTGTAGAGAAATTTATACATTGGGCACAATCTGCTTTAATTATTTAAACAGGAGCTTTTGCTGAATAAGGGTTGTAGGCATTTTTCCCTTCTCATTTTTCTTTTACTTTATGCAGTTAGAATCATTTATCCAAAGCTGACCATACAGCCATGCTTTAATATTTTTTAACCCAGCCATTTTTAAGGATTGGTCTGCTGACCCATACTTCTTGAAGTCAATAGCATTGTCTGCATAAGTTAAAACTGCTCATATATGGAGACACTCAATGGATTAGTCTCCAAGTTACAGGGAAAAAAAATTCCATAGCCCAGGTACTTATGGCTGACTATATGCAAAAGAAGACATTTTCAGAACAATGTCTTTACTTGTCAGTCATGAAATACCAAGCAAAAGCTTTTTACCAAAAGAGGAGTTAAAGCCCAGCTAATTAAGGAAGAAATTTTTCAAGGAGACATTTTCCTCTAATGATTTTCTTTTTAAAGTTGTTAATAGAATTATGACAGTTTTAACAGTCAGAAAATACAATGCATTCCAAATGTTGTCTTTGTTAATTATAAGATCTCTGGAAATTGCCTAGATCTTTTAAACTTAATGTTTCACTAATAAGCTTAGATTCCTTTAGGTTGTTTTGCGGGGGGTGGGGGTGGTGTATTTTGTTTTGTTTTTAATATCTACTGTTATTTCGGTGGCAATAAATTTATCTTTGAAGATCCAATTTAAGCAGACTCTTCTCTAGGAGACTTGGTGTTCTTAAAAAGAAAATTATATGCCAGGATCATAATTATTTTGGTTATTGTGTCATCACATTGATATTGTACTGGAGGAAATGTTCATCTGAACCTTTCTTTTTTTTTTTTTTTAATTAAGTCTATAGCAGAAAGAAGAGCAGTCAGTCTGTTCAGTGGAAAAATGCAATATCTCTCTTTAAGTGGTGAAGAGCACTTTGAATGCAGTTACCTCTAGATATAACATGAATTCAGCAGTTTTTGTTTAACTGTTGTGCACTGTCGAAGTACCTGTCATCCCACAATATCATCTTTATGTAATAGTTGTTGGCCAACATTTCTGAAGAACTCGGCTCCAGTTAGAAGGCAAAATGAAGGGAAAGATTTTCATAGAGGCTTATTACTCTGCAACTCCCATGGAAAACAAAGGAAGCTACTAGGTGCCAGTTCCTTTGACAAGCCTGTCTTCTTTGTTATTCCTATTAGAAGGAACTGCAGCTGAGGTTTTCAAAGGAACCTAAAGGATTTAGGTGCCCAGTTCCCAGGCAGGGGCTATACAAGGGGAAGGCCTAGCCCAGTACCTTAGCTCTTTCTTAATAAAATCAGAGCAAATATCCACAGCTGAGAAAAGGCCCAAGCCTCAGGGATGTCAGAACCAAGAAGTAGCTCATGAATCTTGTACTACACATAAAACAGGCCATCCAAGAGCAGAAAAGCAGTCACTCCTCACATTTTTCACTTAAATCAATTAATTTCAAATTACAACATGCAGGCTCTTGTTAAAGGCAGATGTACCAGCTACCCACACAAACTACTAATACTCCTGTTGTCTTCAGATTTGCAAGCATAGCAAAAAATGAGGAAAATGAGAAAAGGCTCTGGAATAGCATAGGGATCCCTACCACATTGTTCCCGTTATTGGTAAAATCCTTACTGACCTCTCACTTAATCCTTCTCTCATTATTCCCTTCAATAGGAAGCATGCATTCTGGACAACAATAAAAAAAATCTATAGTGTACTACCGTTTCTGTCATTTGCAGCTAATGAATGCTTTTAAGTATTGACTAGCAACTGGTCTAATAATGACAATGACTCCACCGATTTAGAGCAATAAATCCAAAGACTTGGCAGGCTTCTATTAGTATAATAAGCTCAAACATTCATTCAGGAAGATTAAGAAAATGGGCAGTAGACACTTCAATATTAGAGATTCTCATGTTTCTTTCTTTTTGGTAAAACCATCTGTCTGGAAAAAACCTTATTTCACAGTGTTTAGTGTGTAAATTTAAGTAACAGCCAAGGTAAATCTGAGGATCTTTTTCTTTTATTGTAGCTAAGAGAGTGGGTCAATTACAACGAATATGATTACTGCAGGGCCATGAGAGCCCACACTAACAGCATCTGTTAAGAAAGGCTTGGGGGGGTTAAATGCCTGTGTTCAATATCTACTGTGGACAACAGCTATTACCAGTGGTTCCAGATATTATCAGAAATGTATTTTTGATATTCCTTACAATAAACAGACCTCTCAGTGTTTTATCACTAGATGAAAGGCTTAAAAGGCTTCAGATAAATAACAGTGATATGCTTGTCGTCGTCAGTGATGTAGAAGTAAAGATTATTCATCAGGCATTTCTCATCTGGTTGATATACATTTATTTTTCTCATGTAGGGAGAATATATTAATTGTTATTTATTTTAATTTTATATATACTTGAATTGAAGGAAACAATAATTACTTAGGTTTCATCAGAGCACTGTGCAAATACTGTTAAAATCTTAATAAAATAAGAAATAATGTTCCTGGATAAAATGAAACAATCACGCCAGAAGTCAGAACTCAGAAAAATTATAAGAGAAATCTGACCAGTTGGTACTTTAGTCCAGTCTGTAAATAACCCTCAGAACCAATGTTCCAAACTAGCTTTAAGTGGGACTCCCCTTGCATAACTGTAGCATATTCCCTTGTTTATTTGTCTGAGGTCTTGCATCAAGCTACAGAAAAACCTCTCCCACATAAAGGAAGGCAAAAGCACTTTCAGGCCATGTAGACACAGCAAGAGCTAAAATGGTCCCAGCAGATAAACTCCACCATGCAGGGCAAAGGGGCTGGTAACACACTTCCCCACAGTCCTAGAGTCATAGAATTCTTTTGGTTGGAAGGGACCTTAAAGATCATCTAATCCAACACCCCTGCCATGGGCAAAGGCACTTTCCACAAGAACAGGTAAATGTCACATGATCCCAGGAGCATCCAGCACTAACCTGTGAGAAGCTGCATGGGTCAAATAGCTTCTGACAAAGCTGTTGGCCAGGTCGTCCGGTCATTGCTGTGCTTCTTTAGTACACCTTGCATTTACAACTGAGTTTTGGCAAACAGAGGCTTGTTTAGGGCTGCATGGAAGGGACAGAGGCTTGCTGCTCAAGCAGTGTGCTCACTGCATCTGGGTGGCAGATGCTTCCACATAATATTTTCCTGCAAGTATTGTAGCAGCCATAGACCATAACTGTATGAAGTGCAGGAAAATGCGGTTAATGCCAGAGTTCCCATGACAGTTTGCATACAAATTTGTGGCTAGAGGTGGATTCATTAATAAAGTCAATACTGAGTTTATGTCAGCTCCACCAAAGCAGATAGCCATAGGAGAATCTGTCTAACTTAGTACTTCATCTGATGTATTTAATTTGCTTATTTATTTAGTAATAATGAGTGGATTTATTGGTTTGAAAATGGAAAGTGCTCTACAGTGTGAAACATCCTGCTGGTAGAGATCTGGAAGCATATTGCAAAGTTTGTGGCAATGACAGAAGCAGCAGAAAGTTGACAGATCACTATAACATAAATAAATGTAAAGAACACTTATTTCCAAGTATTAATTTATTATTATTAATATTGTGATCTTGCTGCCATGCCCAGTCCTTGAGAGATGATTATTACACTCAAGGTAGTGAATTTCAGTCACATTGGCTCCTGAATTTGATCAGCAACTAAGTGAGGAGCAAGGACAGAGTTGGGGGTAAAGATTTAAGTATTTCCCCACTGTCAGAACCCAGGGCATCTCTTTGGCTGCCCTGGAAGCTCAGGAGACCCTGACCAGACAGTCTGGGAACTGAACAAGAAGGATTTACCCCAGTACAGGGTGTTTACAACCCTGTCCAGGGGGGTGAACGGGGGGTTTTTACCCCTGTCCATGGGGGTCACAGACCATGACACAAAGCAGGGATGAATTACAAATCTCAAGAGTGTGGAACACAGTAGTTTAGCTTATCATTGAGTGAGAAATATGTAGTTTTAGGTTTTCTATAATAGAAGTAAATGTAGACAAGATGGAGATTTCGGGGCGGTTCCCTAGGTTTTTCTTCTTCTTCTTCATCTCCATTTTCTGATGTGACGTTAGTACAATGTGGCTTGTAGAGATTGGGCCAAGTAAGTATGATCTGTTTGATGTGGATGGTGGACATTGGTAAGAAATGGTAAACAATATGTTCGTAATAATCTGTATAAAAGGCATCCACCCTTCAGGGGACGGGGAGATCGTGCCATGGTGAGTGTTCAAGACAGACCTCGCTGAGCACAGAGAGAACTATGAGATAAGGAATAATAAACAAAGTGATAGACCTTGGAGAAACTGAAGTCTGAAGCCTCTGTCTCTTTCATGCGTCTGCCCCGAAACATCCAAGAAGGCAAAAAGACTCTAAACCACCAGAATATTGGAATCGATAACTCCGACGCCCCACATGCTTGTCACTTGATCAAAACTTTATTTCAGCAAAATATCTAACATTATTTGTCAAGATAATAAGTGGTGTTTATGGTCTGAGGTAAAAATAATGAGAGAAACATTAAGTAGTCAGTATTTAAATTCTTCTAACACTATTGCATTAGAAGAAATTGAAAAACGATGTCAGAAAAGCCAATTAAGAGTTCAGTCCATGAACAGCCCAAAGCAAATGAGAGTTTGATGTCCTCATGGTCCATCACCAGAGGCACCTCACTCCAAGTACCCAGTAGAAATGGATGACAGCCGTGGTTTGACACTGGCCCAATGCCAGGCACCCACAAGAGTCACTCACTCACCCTCCCCTGCCACAGCTGGGCAGAGGAGAAAAAATTAACAAACGCTTCATGAATTAAGGACTGGGACAAAACACTCTCAGGGCAAAACAGGCTCAACTTACAGGTACTAAGTGAATTTATTACTAACAGAGTCAGAAGAAGATAATGAGAAGTAAAAAAGGCCTTAAAACCATCTTTTTACCCCAACTCCTCCCTCCTTCCCACGGACAGCACAGGGAGAGAGGACATGTGGGTTTTGGTCAGTTCATCACCCCAGGTTTTCTTCCCCTGCTCTGGGAGAGGAGTCCTTCCCCTGTGAGGCCATGGGGTCCCTCCCACAGGAGACAGTTCTCCATGAACTTCTCCAGTGTGGCTCCAATCTCAAAAGCAGCAGTCCTACAGCACCTGCTGCAATGTGAGTCCCTCCCACAGGCACACAGCCCTCCAAAACTGCTGCAGCATGGGACCCTCTTCCCACAGGGTGCAGCCCTCCAAGGACAGGCTGCTCCAGCCTGGGAACAGGGCCCTCTCTCCATCAAGTCTCTCACTGGATCACAGCCTCCTCCAGCATGGGCACCTCCCCCATGGGCTGTGGGTGGATCTCTGCATCCCTCATGGATCCCCATGGGCTGCTAGGGCACAGCTGCTTCACCACAGCCTGCAGAGGAATCTCAGCTCCAGTGCCTGGAGCATCTCCTGCCCCTCCTTCTCCACTGCCCTTGGTGTCTCCATGTTGTTTCCCTCACATGTTCTCACCTGCTCCTCTTCTCTGGCTAGGAAAAAAAGTGTGTGTACTTTGATTTTCTTCTTAAATCTGTTATCATAGAGGCATTACCAACCTCCCCCCGTGGCACAGCTTTGGCCAGCAGCATGTCCCTCTTCAGAGCCATCAGGGATTGGCTGTGCTGGACATGGTGGAAGCTTTCAGCAGCTTGTCACAGGAGCCACCTCTGTGGCCCCACTGCTTCCTAAAACCAGGCTGTGCCAAACACAATGTCATGAACCAGCAATGCCCTCGAGCATCTCATGTGGGATGACTAGCCAGACAAGCTCCATGTTCAGAACAATAGCTTCAGGTACATGGCTTAAGTTCCAGCATTTGGTTATAGTCTTTTAATACTGCATATTAGAAGGCACCTAAGCAGAGCTCATATTGCCATGAAAAATTCAATGAGAAGCTGGAAATTATTTCAGACAGCAGTTTTGCTGGCAAAGTGCCCAAGGCTTGCAGATGGTACAGCATTCCTCTGTCTTGAGTGTGGAAATCAAGAAAGCTTGAAATGAGAAGCTTTCAAAGAGGAGAAGGTGTTTCTGTGACACTTGCAATTGCAAATAAAATTGCAAAGATGATTCCAAGTGTGAGAGACATCAGGATCCACACATCTGGTTTTCACATGAATAAGACAGACAATAACTCCAGAAAGACAACTATGTTGCAGCTAAAATGAACCAGAAACAGAAGTGTTTATAGCCCCATTTCCAGACACAAAGCCCTTCTTAGCATTTTGATAACCCACCAAACAAACAAAAAACAACAATAAAAAGTAACAACAAAAAACCAGTCTAATTTGCTGTTATTTCTTAGGATGAAACAAAAAATGCAGTTCAAATGGAAAAAAAATATTTAAAACAAACAAAACAAAAAAATTTGATTTTTGACAAAGAATTATGTGGAAATCTGTGCCAGACTGAAGGCTAAGCAGGACCTCAGTTTGAATGTAAAGAAAATATTTGTCCTGGTTGGAAAAATTGTGTGATCATCAAACTAAGTCTTGATTCACAGAGTACAAGCAAAGACAGTTCTGAATTTATTCTGGCATATGCACACTGCATTTCTGGGAGGAATAGGTGACTTATGTGCTGCCTGTGACAGGGGAAGTCATCCTATTTCTGTTGATCAAAGCCTTTCTTAGAAGTGGGGCTGCAAACGTTTCTTCAGCCAAAAGAAGTTTTTAAAGAGAAGGATGATGCAATGAAGGAACAAAGTGCTGAAGTCCATGAGGTAATGCCCACCTGAACACAGTGTTTTGCAGTTTGTAAAAAACTCAGAGAAGAGTCAGTAAGCAGATTGCACAGGCACTCCCTCTCAGAAGCACACACGACACACATCGGCTGCAGAAGCAGCTGTTCCAAAGATAGTCAAAGAGCTGTGGAACTGCAAGTAATAAGAATTCATGCAAACAAGAATAAGCATTACAGATACAGCTGCATATATCATGTTTTAAAATGTAGACTGCAGGTCATATCATAAGACAGGAAAATCCTTTGAAGCTGTAACTCTGGAAGAAGGGTGAGATATCAAAGAAAGGGAATCAGTGTTCAGTGCTGCTGTTCACCAAAAGGGCAACTGTTGTTGTTGTTTGTATAAAGAGATCTATCTCAAGTAGCAGTTGGAGAGATTAAACCATTTTTGCTTGCACTTACTTGAAAGCATCTTTACTGATATTGAAATTCTGAGTATGTATCTCAAAAGGGATTTTAGGAAAATTAAGAAGGTTTAGAAAAGAGAATCAAGAATTCTGTAAAGAATCTGCTACAATGAAAGAATTATGGAGCTACAGCTATTTTTAAAAATGCCTGATCTACCATGATCTCAGCCAATAAGAACCTATATGGAAAGCAGAACTTTGATAATGAAGGTTCTTCTGGCTTTAACCAAGGAATAAAAAATCCTATGGGGAAAAAACGTAATATATAGAATACAAAGATCTTTAATACGGACCAAACTAAGCACTGCAGCAATTTCTGGAGGTAGGTGGTAGCATTTTTTAATTGCTAGCAGTTTAAAATTATTATTGCTTTTGTTTTTCTTTTCCCCTGAGATTTTTCTTTATTGCAAAGTGGAATATTTTAAAAGAAACTCATTGTGCATGCTAAACATAAGATTGGATGGGATAATCATAATGACCATTTCTTGCATATGAACCCACACATTTATAAAAAGAACAAAGAGTGGCATAGATTATGAACTAACAGTGTTGTGAAGATCAATTTTGGGGAAACACAATGCTTGTGAGAATGAGAGTACAGCTTGGAGCTTTCTGGATATGACACTCTCACAGCCTGGTTGGGTCCAATTTGAAGACAGACAACAAAGTCAATGAACATTTTGAGAGATGTCAGCCTTTTAGGGCAGTTAGGGTGCATCAAAATTTGAATGCACTAGAAGACAGAATTTGTCAATATAGAAAGCAGCAATATTAAAGAGAATACCTGATTCTAGAAAAAAGTAATTTATCAAATGTTATTTGGAAGATTTTTTTAAAGCATCTGTTAATGTCAGCCCTGTAATAACCAGAGTTTAGTTTCTTCTCAAGAAGAGCCTTTAATAGTGTCCTCCCAAAGTTATGAAGATCTGTTACTCATCATACTGAGAAGATGGGCAATTGTGTTCCTCTGTTGTAACATTGAGGTTCACAGGCATCATCAGAAAATCAATAAACATCATCAGAAAATCAATCAACGTTGCTATTCTGGTGGAACAAGACACATTTATCTATGTTGATGTGACACCTATTCCTTCCTGGAATTCTGGAGATGCTTCTGAGAAGCAGCACAGACAGTCTTGCATGTACACCCAGAGCTACAGCACATGGCATGTTTGTCATCTCACTTTGACAACTATTTCTATCTTGATTTACAGTCATGTGGCTGCCATGGGAATTATGTCATAACCATTCCCTGAAGTACATCTTAACAAATTCCCCACATAGTAATTAGATAGCAATCAACAATAACAGTTGCTTTGTTATTTTCTAGGCTGTTAAGCCATAAAGCAAAGAATAAGGTTAAGTCATTTTCAGTAGATTATCACAAGGACAGTAAGTGGCATGAAATAGATCATACCTGATGCTCTTCCATTCTGAACAATTGTCATGTCTTTGACTGCCCACTCGACTGTCAACTTTACTTAGAATTTGAAAAAACTGCAGTTACTTGAGTACTCCTGAAAATAAGAATTTAACACTTATAACAACTTCTACAAGGACTCAAAATAAGACTGTACTGTGCAAAACTTTTGGTAGAGTCCTGCATTCATCCTTCATTTAAGCCTAGCTTTTCTTGTTGTTTCTAGACTGATCCTGGCTTGTTGCTCTTGGTTTTCCATGTTTTTACTTTGCCTTCTGATGTTTACACTTTGCCTTCTGATGTTTACAGAACTTGGAGCTCAGTTCTCACACCTTTTCTTGTAAATAAAGAAATGTTTTTATATTTTCTCCTCTAGGAGGAGTTTCATGATTGATGGTAATGTTCACCAATGAGATTGGAGATGTGGCAACACCTTTGGCCAATCTCTTGCCTTCTGATCAATTGTATGTAAGTTAGAGTCAAATTAAAAAAAAAGGGAAAAAAAAAAAAAAAGAGAGCATTCTGCCTGACCTCTGAGCCGTCCCCACCTTGTCCTTTCGTGTCCTATTGCGACACTGGCTGATGCTGAGTTTTGACAGCTTTTATCCCTTCTCAGAGAGCCAGTCCCTGGCAAGGCTGCCATCCTAACTCAGTCATATTCTGAGAAGGGACTATTTGCTGTTCCAAACTCTATAGGTACTCCTGAGAACTGGACAGGAATGCAGCAAAATCTTTTCATTTGTGACCTGAGCCAAAGTTAGATACTAGTGTTAAAAAACAACTGCTCTGAATTGTGGTACTGCTCAACTCTATTAAATATTAACCTTCTCCCATCATCTCTAACTAACAACTGCTTGGAAGGACCATCTTTTTTTTTTTTTTTTTGACTAGTGTATTTGAAATTTCTTTTTTTTTTTAAATTCTGGTTAGTAGAACTAAGACTTTCATTGTATTCTTCTGTAGCCAGAAAAATGGATTTTGTCATCTGTCATACAGCTGTTTTCAGATTTTCCTGTGGTCTCTCACCTGATCAATAGCATGCACCGGGCTTTGTCTTATTCTCCTTTAAAAACGTCCAGGGGAAAAGTTTACCTATCAGGTGAAGTTATATAGGGCCAGGCTAAAAACAGGCACAACCATCTCTTTTTGGACTATCATATCTGTTGGTTCTTAGTTGTGACTTCCATAGAGAATATAAATTTGCAGATTGATGTTTATCTGAATTTGATGCTTCTTGAGAATTTCAGACTTTCCTCACTAAGGTTTCTTTCAAGAAATAAGTCTGAGTTTTGTTTAGCTTTGGGATTTGGCCTATTTTGATGCTATCATGAGTTATCTATTTCACTAGTGAGTGCAGTGAGTGCAGGGATCCTAAACTAAGGGTAAGGGAGATGAAGGAAGGAGCAAAGGTATATCAAAGACAGAACCAAATATAGAGAAAAAATGATCTAATATATGGTCTGGACAAAGTTTTATAGATTGTCCTGGAAACCTTTGGATGTTCACATGCTTTACTCCTACATGCAGGAGCTGCAAATCCTGCTGAGAAGTGCCCAAAACACACATCTTCCTGTCAATCGTTTGGCAGGTAGGCATGTCCTAGCTAACCATCCAGCATTCCTGCCATGTAATAGACATTTTGGACATACAAAGGTGCAGGAAGGACAATTTCAAGATCTCCAGTAAAATGGAGGCTCAGCTCAGGACACAGCTGCATGAAGTATGGAGATAGGCCACCCCAAGCGACTGTAAGTTGAGCTTCCTGGCCCACTGGTTAGACATGAGGATTTAACACCCTATCTGGTCCCCATGACATGCCTGGACAACAAACTTGGATATGTCCCCCTGCCAGTTTCTGCCTGTGTTCCCTACCTTTAGGGCTGTCTCTTGATCCAATTTTTCATAGTGGCTTTTTTTTTTAATTTTTTTTTTAGCTGAAGCCTCTGGGATTACTGTAATACAAATAAATAACACTATGCCTATAACAGAGGTATGATGCGAAATGAGCTGAGATTTTGTATATGAGCCACTAGATGTGTGGGATAAGATGAATTCATTAAATTTGAAAACATAAACATATAGAGTGTGAATACTCTCTTACATCATACTGAGCATATATAAACTTACAGGCTTACATATATTATACGTGTTTAGCCTGTTAGGTGAAGTGGATCTAAAATGCATTATATTAAATAAAGTGTGTTCTCTAGTAGCATGCACATTATAGGCACTCAGCAAATAATAAATGAAATTGAAATAGCATAAAAATTAAAATGGACTATATTCATCACTTCCTAACCACATAAGCAAAAAACAAACAGGGTCAAAGGTGTGTCAGCCTTGCATTCCAGAGGTAGTCATGGCTGGAGTTCATTGACTCATATCTGAAAAGCTTTGAAGCCCCTAGAACAGCAGTTGCACTAGCACAGCCTGGAGCTCAGGCTGCAAAAGCCTTCCTCCAAGCTGATCCCAGGTTAATGCCCAGCAATCATATCAAACATATCACCTGAGCTATAACATTATTGGTATAACAAAGCATTAAACAAATTTATTTAAAGCTAAATGGTACACATGTCTGTTTACAGTGGTGCTGGGCCTCTGTATTGCTGTGTAAACAAGGCCCAAAATATCATGCTCAGTATCTTTTATCACAAAAGGAATATTTAGTCTTTTGACATTGTGACTACTGCAATACTACATCTATGACTTGGTTTGCTGCCTCTGCCATTTGTACTTCATGAGCAAAGTGAACTAGAAAAGATCCTGGTCAAGCAAGATACACAGAACCTTTTACTTAGTCTTGTATGTTCGGATTTGGTACCAGCATTGTCCCTGCTTTGGAGAATTTGTCCCCTTTTGCCTCCCTACCAGCCACGACAACAGGATGCACAATAAAAACCTGTGTTTACAAATCTTGCATGCAAATTATCACGGAACAGCCATGATATGCAGCAATTTAAATTTGTTGACAGAGTTGCTAAGAAACAAACCTTTTGATTCTGTGAAGCCCTTTTTGATACAGCTCCACTCTCTGACAGTTGAAGTTACTGAACAAGAGTGAGGGCTCTTTAAAAGAGGAATTTCTGACATTTGCTATGTTTTCAGAGGCTGTAACATAACATTGAATATTCCTTCAGTGTCAGTTTTGTTCAGTAGCAGAGTGTCTGATTCCATATATATTTAAACTATCTTATATTTCAAAAATTGGCTTCAGCACTTCAGTACTACCTTCTCCCACTCTCATGCACAGTTGTTTTGCAAAGAATTGTGATCTTTACATGCTCCCCTGCCAAATACCTTGTAAGTTTCTATATTTTTTCCAATCTATTCTTTAAACATCCTTTCTCCAGGGCATTTTCACAAAGGACCCCATAGAATCTTATTCAGATATCAACAGTAAAATACACCATTATTTTGACATTCCACTGTTATGAAGACAGCTGATGTTTTAAGAATATATATTCACAGTGTAGACACCAAACCATTAAATACTGTAGCAGAGAGCTTAGGGAAAAAAAAAAACAAAACAAAAAACAAAAAAAAAACAACAAAAAACCTCCCAAAAACCAAAACCAAAAAAACAACAAAAAAGAGCCCAGATTCATCCCAAATCAGATTACTCATATCACTAAGCTGATAAAATTAGAAGCACTGTCATGTAAAGTCTTGCAGGAAAAGAAGATGATTTAGCCCTTAGGTTGGATGAAACACATTTGGGAGGCATCTAACCTTCACTTTACTATTAAGGAAGCCTAGAGCAACTATAGTCCTAATTTAAACAATTCAGTTAGGTGTTTAAAATTAGGCAGAATTAATCCTAACCTAATTGGTCATAGCCTTATTTTTCTTAGCAGGCTTAACTGTTGTAATTGCAAGCTGCCTGCACCTATACCACCTTTTGTGCATGGCTATCACACAGTTGAATTCAATGCCCAAAAAGGAAAAGGCAGACAAACAAAACCTTCAGCTTTTTATTGGAGATGAGAGATAAACAAAGACAGTTATGGGACAGAAGCAAAAATGGGAGGCTCAAGAAAAGACCATATGATGTCTCCCACTTCTGAAGGCATACACTGCTTTCTAGGATCAACATGTTACTTTTAGGGACATTTTGGATTTTTCTGGTGTGAAACATAGGAACCTGATGTCATGTGACTGCCAAAGTGCTATTTTTAATTAAATAAAATGGCTGCAAAGTAATAAACTGAACCTGAAAAGGCAGAAGGATGACTCTGTGAGGAGAGATATCGATCTGTGCTAGTCACAAAACCACACTTAATGGGAGTGGGGTAAGAAAGAAGCAGTCAATTTCAGGTTTATTCAGAAGCAGTGAAGACTACCTCTTCCTACCATTTTTTCTTCACATTGTGTTCATAAGGACTGTTTTTTCCTTGTGATAAAACATATCTTCAGAAATTGTGCAAAAGTGTTTTGAAAATGATTTTTAAAAATGCGAAATAAATGTAAAAATAATGAGTCATACTCCATAATGGCCATTGCAGTGTGCATTAGAAGGCAACCAGAGCACTCTCAGCATGCACTAATAGCTTGCTAATGCACAGCCTTTGGTGCCTTATTGCTATAGTCGACATTTACCACAACGAATACTTTGCAGCAAGAAATATTTTGGGATCCATTATGCTTTCACAACCTTGAGTTGTGCTGGGAAGGGCTGGAAGTAGAGTGCTGTGAGCAAAGAGGGATGAAGGCCTGGAGAAGTCACTCACGCTATTGCCTTTTGTTGGAATACAGATGGAAAAGACCCACCTGAGGCTCAGTCTTCCTGATGGAAAACACTATTGAGAAAAAGGAAAGATATTTCATGAAATCATGCAATTATTTCAATTGGAAAAGACCTCTAAGATCATCAAGTCCAACTGCTACCCTGGCCTTGGTGTGTTCAACACTAAACCATGTCCCTAAGTACCACGCCCATATCCCTTTTGAGCGCTCCAGGGATGATGATTCCACCACTTCTCTAGGCAGCCTATTTCAGGGCTTGATGACCCTTTCCACGAAGAGATTTTAATTAATATCTGCTTTAACTTCCCATGGGGCAACTTGAAGCCATTTCATCTCATCCTGTCACTTGTTATCTGGGAGAAAAGATTGACCCCCACCTGGCTACAACCTCCTTTCAGGTAGTTGTAGAGAGTGATAATGTCCCTGAGACTCCTTTCAGAGAGCACACCCCCAGCTCCCTCTGCTGCTCCTCCTTAGGCTTGTGCTTCAGATCCTTCCCCAGCTCCCTTTGTCTTCTCGGGACACTCTCCAGTCCATCAATGTCCTTCCTGTACTTAGGGGCCAAGAACTGATCACAGGATTTGAACAGCAGCCTCACCAGTGCTGAGTATAGAGGGACAATCGCTGCCATAATGCCACTGGCCACAGTATTCCTTGTACGGGCCAGCAAGTCACTGGCCTTGCTATTCCTTGTACAGGCCAGCATGTCACTGGCCTCCTTGGCCACCTGGGCACACACACTGGCTCATATTCAGTGGCTGTTGACCAGCACCCCTCGTCCTTTTCCACCAGGCAGCTCCCCAGGCACTTTGCCCCAAGCTTGCAGTGCTGCATGGGGTTGTTGTGACCCAACTGGCTGATCTTGAAGGTGATGGTGTAAACCATCTTGAGCCAGGACCTTGGCTTGAATACGTCACAGGCTTTTCACCCTGACACCTTTGCAAGGTCCTTGTGTTCCAGCCTCTTTGCATCTGGACACCATAAATCATTGCACACTCTATCTCTCTTCTTCTGAGTACAGAAAGCCTGCCTGAGACCTCGGGAAGGTACTACCAGTTCTGGGAGGGGAAGTGGGGAAGGAGGATAGCGGTTTTCTGCTCCTGGTTGCTTTTCTCAGTATGCCAGACAAGTAGTTCCTTGGAAACAGGAAATGTTGCAAACATGACAAGTCTGTTAGAATATAAAATAACATTTATAAGATCCATTTATAAGAACATTTATAAGATGAGTGTAAAAACTCATTTCACTTATTGACTCAAAGATATCTAAGAACAGGCAATATCACATCTTATCCAGTGAAAACTTTCACTTGTTTTTTTTCATTTTCAGTGTCCTCGTACACCGGTATTGATAGGAACCCTTGTTACCTCGAGTCCAACAGTCCACCATCATCACACAGCTCCTGCTGTGCCTTGGAGTTTAGGTTGCAAACTACAGGAGAATAGGCAAAAGTGTGGACTTATTATTATAACAATGCCCAGAGATATTATTACCAAAATGCATCATTTCTGTAGGCCTAAACCCTTGGCTTGTAAATTCTTCATATGAGTAGTCCATAAAAATAAGCCTCCATCCTCCCTTGAGCTTTGAGAGAAACCAACCCCAACCCAAACTCACAAGGGACAGAACTACAATGAAGCAGAAATCCAGATTCATATGACATCCCAGTGGACTAGAAGTGTTTGAAAGTACATTGTCCATGTAAGTAAAGGTATGGAGCATCATTTCCTCATTTGAAAACATTTTTAGTAAGAAGAAAGCTAATTTCCAAGGAAAGACAAATTAAAATGTTTCTCTCAATTTTCTTGCTTTGGGGTTTTTGTTGAATTTTTTTTTTTTTATAGAACAGCAATTTCTTTTGTTTTACATGTGATCTGTATAAACTGTTCCTACCAAACAAGGCAATGCAATGAATTGCATTGAGCTGTGTAAGTTCTAGCAGTAGGAAAACCAATACATTTCATGGCTGGCTATGCTTTGTTTTCCTTTAATGCAGACAATTTAATGTTAGCAATTGAATCAGTGAATTTTCCAGCAAAAATGACAAGGCAGTCAACTTGAAATGTAGCATTATTAGCCATCGTCTCTTCTAGTTTTGTGTGCATGTTGAGTGATCTGGGATGAAAAACTAACAAGCACCTGTCAAATCTGAGACATCAGGTTTTCTGACAGAGGGCCCACTGGACATTCCTATCAAGAGAGCCTTTATGAGTAAACCATGGAAATCTCTCTCAGACAAAAAGGAAACCGAGCTCATCAGATTCTGCAGACCCTTGACTTGGAGGGCATGCTGTCTCCAATGAAAGGCTTTTGATCACAATGCTTTTTTTATTCAGATTTGACTTCACATTATGGCTAATCAATACCTTGCAACAGTCTAAGTCCCCAGTTAGAAGCACATCTCACAGTCAGGCAGGGAGACCTACTAATTGAGAAAATGTCAGAGACCCAGGTACCATCGCCCTCAGGCCATAGTCTTGCATCAGCTCAATCCTTTTTTCCCATCCCTGCACCTCTTATCACAGTACCCTAGAAATGGTGGAAATAAAATTTAGAGACATGACAGGCACAGAAAAGCAGGATCAATTCCTGTCGTTTGTCACCAGTGTTTACTGCCTTCCCAGGTCTTCAGAGGGTGTTTTTCTTTCATAGCTTAGGGTAACTTAACCTTTTATAAATAGGATGATTGTAAAATGAATGAATTTTCAATTGTTTCATTTTTCTAGGCTTGATATTATATTGACTTTCTGAAAAATATTATCTCTTTAAAATCTCATTTGTTTATACAGAAATTGGAAGCTTTTCATGATGTCTTCAATTTTTGCCATGTGTCCACTTTGAAAGTTATCCTTCTCATCTTTCATCAGTCAGACTTTTCAGGTGAACAATATGAAGTCCTGTGGAAAAAAAAAAGGCAAGGTAACTTCAAAATTAGGACATGGCGCATGTCCTCATGCAGGGTGACACCACGAGATTTTGGCAGCAGCAGAAGGATGTCAGGCTGGCCTTTTTCCCAGTACCTGACTGAGGGCTTGTGTTCAGTGGAGCATCGAGAGAGATGCTCATTCCTGGCCGTCTGTGACCAGGGATATTAAAAATGAAGGGCTTTTCTTTTATTTGTCTCCTGCCTCCATTTGCATTTTCCTGGCATTGTTTGCCTAGCCTCTGCCATAGCCAGTTTTGTGAAAAAACACCATGTTTGTAAACCTGGCTTTGTAAACTATGGTAAACCAACCGCTGGAGGGAGTCACAGCTTAGGGAGCTGCAGGAACTACCAACAGCTGCTGGGAAAAGGCATTTTACTTTGGGAATCGCATTGCATGTCTGTCCTGTGTGAAACGAGTTTTCCAAGGCTCTGTAAAAATTTTTATATGGATTTTGTCATGGGCTGAAATGGTCTTCCAGATATACAAACAGTTCATTTATCAAGGAGATAGCTACTACCCACTTTTCCTTTACCTCTACCCAAGTTGTGGCTCTGGACAGATGTTTCAATGGCAATATATTAGGTGGTGGAGAGAAAAAGAAAGATTAGATGTAGGTTAGGAACAGGTAGCAGTGCTGAGAGAGGGGTGAGAAAGCAAGCAGAAGGAAGAGAAGAAGAAAATGAGAAAACAAAGAGCCTGCATTAAATACTTAGCTTTTGCTCTGTGCATCATTTTTCTCTATAATGCCTATCAGGAGCTCCTGTTCTTTGTTCCCTACTCTTTGTGACCTTCTCCACTTATATCCAGCAGCCCTTCTTCCCAGAACAAATGTCTTAGAAGGTCAGATTGGACAGTTGCTTGCCTTGCAAATAAAACAGTTTTAAAAAGCACACACTTCCACTAACTGATGACTAACCTGCCATATATATATATCTACTTGAAAGTTCAGTCAAGCAATTATTAAAAAGGACTTAACAAACATATCTGCATATTGGTAAATCTCTGAAACAGCCTTTTTTTTTTTTTTTATAGAACCCTTTTATTTACTTCAGTTCACATTCTCATTTCTTTTAAAAGCTAAAATATTTCTTTCATGTGTTTTAATTATTTTGTGAGGATGGCGGAAATTAATTTGCTTTATTTTCTGACAATAAAGAATTATTTAAAATTATTTTTTAAAATTATAAAAGGCCTTTGAAATAGATGATTTTCTTTAAAAAAAATTAAGCACATAGAAAATATCTGCTGAAAAAATGAATATACCACTGAACATTTTATGTGCAGTGAAGATTTTACATACATTTGTCTTTTTAAATGGTTTAGCCTGTAAACTCTAGGAACACAAATTGAAGATGTTCTGTGTTTCCAATGGAGCATTCAGGGTTTGGAGTCAGGAATTAAACAACAAATGTGATACTTAGGGCTCCATGTCCTGCTGACAGAGTGAATCCAGAAAGAATCCTTGCAATCATTTCAGGTGTAAAGCAAGGTTTTCCAAACCCTATTTGTAGAAAGAACCTTCTAGAAAAAGACAACTTGCAGGATGAACAAGAAAACAAAGAAGGATGAATAGACTTCTTGTTGGTATAAGAGAAGGCAAGTATTTTCCAGCATGGGTGTCTGCTTCCACATAAATATTTAAGTATGTAACTACTCACCCACATCTGAAAATGTTGGTTTGTGTGGTTTACCAAAGGCCAAGGTGGGATGAGTTAGGGAGGCAGGCTTAGTCTCTATTTCAGTTACCTAGATAGGGTTGCCTTTTATGCGGCCAAGAAGGTCCCTCGTGCCCCTTGCTCCCCAGACTCCCATCGGCTCCCATGCAGGAGCACCAGCACTGTCCCAGCACACACAGTGAGGACTGCCAGAGCACTAAACTCTGATGGGGACAGCAATCACAGCCAGCTCCACCATGATTTGCAGTCCTCTTCCTCTTCCCCCCAAAAATCCCAAACTTAAACCTTCCCCCTCAGAAACCCCACAAAATCAAAAATAAAAAACAAAACACAACAGCAACAGCACCAATCAAAGGGAGAAAAAAAACCAAACAAAGTAAAGAAAGAGTATCTATAGAATTGAATTCTATACAAAAGCATTTTTCTGGCAAGAAGAAGGTGGGAACAGAAGCAGTCTGGGGACAATCAGTAATCTTAGAGAAAGAATCTGAGGACCTCTACCTACTGCTTTCCCTACTGAAGCATTTATTAATTCCCTGTGTCTTCTCAGTCACTTACACAAAAAAAAAAAAAAAAAAAAAAAAAAAAAAAAAAAAAAATTTTGGGAACAAAATTAAAAANNNNAAAAAAAAAAAAAAAAAGATTCTGGAGAAGTACTTAAAAATATGCACCTTTGTATCTTGAATTTTCAGTTTAGTCCAGAAGCTCTGTCAGCAAGAGGAATCAAAATATTAAAATTGAATAGAACAGAATAGAATAGAATAGAATGGAACAGAATATATAATGCCCCCCAAATTCATGTTACTGTAGGTCTAGCATATCTTTAGCTACAAATCATTCATTATCCCTCAAAGAAGGAAAGTGCAGGTAGCCTATATTCAAAGAGCAGCAGTAGAATGCATTTTCTCTAATTCCCTCCATTATTTCACTCTTAGCTGGGGAAAACTGTTTGGCAGCATGTTAAGTGTCTGAAAGTAGGGTAGCAAAATTGTTTTGCAGGCTGAAATCTGGCCAAAGAGTCCTTTTTTCCTCCCTGGTCTCACTTTTTGTTGACTGTCTCATGCATGCTATTTTATACCTGTATCTTCTCTGTATGATCACATTAATTACATTCCATCCATTCCACTTTGATATCTCATTAAAATCTTATAAATGATCATGCAGTGACCTTGAAGGACATGCATAATACATGAAAGTAAACCTGCAGTAAAATGTATTCTTTCACTCCTGACTGGCTACATCCCACATTTCTTTTTCCTATCCCCAATGACCCCAATATGGGGAGTTATGCTAGCTGAGCCAAGGTATGCAGTAGTGTGCAAATCCACTAACTCCATTAGCTTTCCCTACTGATGACAGCTGCAATATGTTAATGGCTTGTGTTTGGATGTGATGGCCCTGCTACTACTTAGGGCACTATGCTAATTACCATAAGATGGTGACAACAGGTGCAAGTGTCACTTCATATTATCATCATGTGTATGAGAAAAATAGCTAGCAGCACCAAAAGCAACTCAAGAAAATGTAAACTTTAGTCAGCAGCCTGTGATTCTCTGAAGAACTATTCTTTAATGCTTATGATTAAAGGATTTACAGACGGATAATGTTGCTTTTTCTGCAAGTACAGTAATTTTGAATTCATAGGGCTGTCTTCACAAGCTATTTAAAGTTATGTCTCAACAACACACGCTTATGTGGTAGTTCAAGTAAAAATGCAGAAGTCCTGCATTTATGAAGGTTTCCTTACAGAATAAAAGTTTTACTAAGCCACATTTGCTGCAGCGAATACATATTGGAATAGACATGATTTCCAGCTGAATGAAATCACTGTGTTTCGCTGGCCTTGTGCTCGTAACATAGCTCTGCTCTATTGTCAGATTTGCTTATGTATATGTATATTTCCTTCCTCTCTCTTTGTCAGGGTTTAGTACATCCCTTTTTCTTGATAGACAGCAATTTACTGAAACCCAGTGGTGGCCCTCCAGAAGGCTGAGCCAGCAAGATGGTTGCCATTTTACCCTTAACATAGTCTTACTATCAGAAGAGAAATTTAATGGAATGCACATGGACACACCTTAATCCTTTGTTAGGAACAAAAATACCTTAGGAGACAGCTTTATATGAAATAGAGAATACTTATTCTATTTGGCTAATTATAATTGAAATAAAAAGGTTTTTCACAAAAATCTTTTTACTATTGTTACAAACATTTCTCACTACATTACCCTCTGAGAAGCCAGGATTAAACAGGAAAAGAGAGCTATTTTTCAATTTCTAAATAAAATAGGTTGGTCCTGAGATTCTGTATCTCACAGACCATGATGGGCATGCCAAAGAAGAGACATTTTTCCTAAAGGCTAAGCTGTCCAAATACAAAACTAAAATGTAAGTTGTCTTTCAAAACAAAATGCAAAACCCACGCGTATTTGAAGAAAATTTCAATTTATACAGAAGGAAAACAAGGATCATGGTTAATGTCTCTGAAGCTGAAGAGCAGCACACTTTTTGCCCAACTTGAGAGATTCTGCTTATATATGCTACTGCATAGAATCAGTGCTCAAGGGTGTCATGGGACCATTCTTTTCATAGTCAAGGCTTGGTGTAAATTGTAACCTAAGTAGTGTTACTCTTATCAAAAGCATAACATTCTCCACTGATACCTTCCCTTCCTGCAAGGGCTTTTCTTTGTGTGACTTGGGGTTTTTAAGTACAGGGAAAGCAGCTTCATATCTGAGCTAAGAGGTGTATTTTCTCAGCCCAGAATATACTAATGCCATGTTGTGATCAGCTTGGTACTAACAGATACAAATACTGCTGGGTAAAACAGACAAAGGAAAAGGTCAATGACGATGAAATAAAAATAGTGGTGTAAATGCCTGAAGATTTGCCCTTCACGGTACTCCATGCTCCTTACTGATTTTAAGGCTGTGGCAGGAACAGTGATGATGACTGACTTTGATCTCTTGTATAAACACAGCCACAGAATATCTGAGTATTTTAAATAAATCCAGGTGATCAATTTGCTGTATTTCAGTTGAAATGCTTTTGCATTTTTTTTTTAATTTAGCAGCAGCAATAGATAAGTAAAGATTAGAGAGGAATTAATAAAGAGCAACTAATTACATGTGAATTTCTGAAAACAGTCTTTAAGGATGGAAAAGTATATGAAAAAGCAATAGATTTATAATTTTATTATTTTATGTATTTACACATGGCAGTATCTGACTGACACTACACTTATTTTTTGGGTATGAAGAAGTTCTGCTAAATGCAAGTGCATCTTAATTCATGCTGTAATTCTTTCAGCTCTAGAAACAGGAAGGAACAAAATTCAGTTCACCTGTCTGCATAAAGTCTAGGCAGTGTCACACAGAGTTGTAAATGTTGCTTTATGCAACCTGCTCTTTCCCTGTGTGTGCCACTGTCCTTTACATGATAGCTTTAATCGTTCCTCCTTGTGTCCCTGTCTCTCATTTGAGAATGCAGATGTAAGATAGTTATCTTAGACTAAAAAGTCTTATCTTCTTTCTTTATATACATGGCCTAAGAGGTGTACATATGCAGATGTAATTTTCCTACACAGATTAATGTGCTTCAGGCCAAGCTTAACATATTCTGTGATGCCATATCCTAGTAGAAGAAATTATAAGGAATTTTCAGTGGAAAATGAAACTATTTCTATTTCCAGTGCACTTTTTTACCTCCCTAAATTGCCAGATTATGAAGGGATCCACACACGCACCTGTAGCTAAAACAGAAACCAAAAACATCAGAGTTGAAGAGTTGAGTATATAAAGGGAGGACTGCCTCCTGAAAAAACAGCTTAATCCATGCCACCATGTGACTCAAAAGTCTGACTTCTACATACAGGTGTATTTGAACATGTTAAGATAAATAATGAAAATGGATAGTGAAGGATAGTGAAAGTGTCCAGAAAAATCCCATGCTCTCCAAAAGTACATTATAAAACTATGAACTTCTAGCACAAAGTTAAAGAAGCTTCAGACTCTCCCCAGCAGTGTGACCTGCTCTCTTATCACATCAAACTGCACTGATTATGCTGCCATGAAGTTCCTTTCCTATACTCCTCCATGATAGGTACCGCAGCAAATCCTAAAGAACAGCCTTCACTTGGCTTAAACACACAAATAGCCACACTGAAATCAACGACAAATTTGTCTAAATAAGACCCAGAAATTCATCTCAAGACAAGTCTTCCCTGTATTCCATCTATGAAAGAGTGACCACAGAAGGAATGTGCTATTTCCTGATAAATCACTTAACTCCTTATGCCCAATAATCTCAACTACCACTTTTTTAGTGACTATTTCCATTTTATTTGCTGTCTACTGCAAATATACCATCTGTGAGAAAGCCCTTTGTTCATACCTGGAATACACTCTGCAACCTTCTGGTCAATATCTCCTCTTGATCTCCTAATTAACTCTTAGAAATTTGCAATTAAAAAAAAAAAAAAGTGTAAATCCCCTCCCCTTCCCTAAGCAGACATGTAAAAAATGTTGTTATTGTCACTCTGTTGAAGCACATTGTCTGAATTACATTCCCCCTGTTGAGACTTAGCCTGAATGAATTGTAACTGCAGTATGTCCAACTGTTTCTTAAATAATTCCCATTTTTTTTCTGCACCAGGTTTCCTACACAGTCATGAGACCTGGCATCATTGCCATCAAGATCATTCAGTTGTTTATGTTACCACAAGCTATTCCTTCTAGTTGAACTGAACGTGTAAGCAATTTATATTGTGGCATATAATGAAAACCTGTTTATCTTCCAGAAAAACATACCGAATTTATATAGTTGGCTCCATCAAAATGCCTTATAGTATTATAAGTTTTGTAAAACTTCCACTGAGCCAAAACTAATTTTGTTGCTTCATCTTCTTTTCTTTTCTGTATTGTGAATATGTGATCCCTAAATCAGCCCTGCTCTATTTATCAAGATGGGCTGATTTTCTAGCTCTAGGTGCCAAGAACGTCTGATCATGAAGTTCAGTCAATAAACTGACTTCAGTAAGTAAGCAATTATGCATTGCCTCTGGAAACATGCTTCCCACCTTACAGGTTTTGCATACTTGTTATCCCAGTAAGTATCTGTGAAATTAAAATCCCCCATGATCAAAGTTTCAGGGTTTTTTATAAGTATCTCTTAGCTGTAAACATGTTGTTTGTTTCAGCTATTCTAAAACACAATTTACAAGGTAAAGTGTCTACAGTCACCACTGTAAGTTGTTTCTTTTAATCAAGCAGCTATGTACCAGAAAAGTGAAACACTGTTTTGCATATACACAGTTAAAATATACAAGCCACAAACAATAATGCTTCCTCTGAGCTCATGGTTTATTAAATGCAACAAAATTAAAATGACACAAATTTTGCTCTAACCTATGAACAGCCAACAAAGACCAAGCATGCCACCCTCATGTCATTTACTTAAACACCAAAAAAATTACCATCTCCAAAGTCCTTTTATTAGGGGTAGGATAAGTACTGCTCAGGGGTTTTAGAGTAACAAAACTAATTCGGAGCAATGAAATTGAATATACAATCCTAATATTAAGAAAAAACAAAACAAAACAAAACAAAAAAACCTTGAGGAAAATTAACTAAATTTGAAGATTGAAAACAGAGATTTAAAAAAAGAGACTATAGTTTTGAATTTCTGCCTGTGTTTCAATACAGTACTTTAATCTCCCAAATACCAACACATTAAACCAAAAAGTATAACTTGGGGTTGAAGTGGTTTGTTCTTTTTTTTTTTTCCTTTCTTTACCTTGAACACAAAATTAGGACACTGAATTTGCAGAAAGTTATTTATAGTGGAGAAATACATACCAGAATATTTGAAATTTCTACCTGAATAAGTGTTGGCGGGTCGCTTATTTTGACTGTTTGTCACCTACCAAGTGCTTCACTGAGGCTTCAGGAAGTTACAAAGTAGGCCTAGATGTTAATTGAATAGACAGGCAAAATGATTATTTGCATTTTTCTCTAATCTTTCTTCTCCCACACCTTCCCTGCTACTTTCTTACTTGATTGCTGTGGAAAACACCATCATCCTACTTACTGTTCAAGCCCATAAACAAGTCTTCAGCTTGGATCTCTGCCTAGGTACTGTCACCTGAACTAATATATTTGAAATTCTATTTTTAAACAGCAGAAGATAAGTCCTTTCCTGCCCACTTACACAGAAAAGCTTTTTATCACTTCATTTCTATATTGTTCCTACTTTTTAAACTTTGTCCTTGACTAGCATAATGTTTTCACTTATATATTTGCTGCAGACAACACACCTGCCTAGCATTTTGATCACATTTGGCTTTTTCCATAGGAATATTTTGCCAGTCTCATCAATTTTAAAGCTTCTTCTTTTTACCAAGAAGATCTCTCACATGAAGTGCCAGATGCTGCAGCAAATTCTCATATTAACAGTTTCACAAGTTTTCCATGTTGCTGCTTAAGACATCACCATTCTTGAAAGATTAAATGTCCAATCTCCTTGAATTCCTCACTAAAGTTCTCACTGACTGCAAATATCTGGAGAACGATGCAATTATTAGATCAAGGCTTCACTTGCCTTCTCTTTTTTCTCCACATACCCTCTGTATACTCTGTGCATCTCTCTTGCTTTGCCTTGCTAAAGCTGTGTCTGCGCTTTGGAGCAAGGATCATGCTTTTGTTTATGCTCACCCAACCACAAAGTTTTGGTCACTTTGTGCCCGTAGCAGGGAACAGCCCAGACAGAGAGCATTAGGGGAAAACCCACGCCCCCCTGCACACAACAGTGTGACCAGAGTACTCTGGGATGTCTCATGTGGAAGAGCACTTTTAGGTAGCTCTACTCAACCCACAGTGAATGTAATACTAGTTGAAATGCCTAGTTGACATACACATGGCTACATTTAAGTCTTTTCTGGTTTAACAGAATCCGGAGCTGAATTTTCACCTCTGCTGACTGCTGCTGCTAAGCAGTATTTTGGTCTGCCCTCTTTCCATGACATTTTGTTGAAAAAAAATGGAGCTAGAGATACTAGTTCATCTTTTCTGCTAATCAAAAACCAACAGCCTTTCCTCAGGCTCAGTTTTGCTGTGAATTTAAGCATTAGGTTTACTCTAAATACCTCTACTGCCTATGCAACAGTCACCCTTGCCATGGTGGAAGTCTCCAATGGTAGCAGTTTGTCAACCCTGTAGTTTCCTGCTGGACAGGCATCTGTGACAGGTGACTGGCATGAGGGAAAGACTGCCAGTTTCTCTACCCAATTTCCTCTGCTGCTTCTGGTAGAAGATGGCTTTTTCAGACAACTTGCCTTGCTGTTCACAAAGCTGTATCATCACTAACGCTGAAATGATCAAAAAGACTGCTCGTGTCACTGCAGTTATTTTCGGGAAAATTAGAAACAAAGACAAAAGGAGATGAAAGCTCCTGTGAAAATATCTTTGAAAAGCATTTAACTTAGATAAACCTGTCCATTTTTTCTTGCCAATGGAAAAAAAGAGCAATCCCTTTAAAGCCAGAACCTTTGAACCACAGTCTCTGAAGAGCATTCAGATAAAGCTGTTGAAGTTTTGATGCAGTAGGAGAAGAAACTCCAAAGAGGGTTGATTTTGCCATCCTAGAAAGGATGTGTCTCTGTCCAAATTGTTTTCCTTGTATCAATCTCCCTGTTTGATATCTTATACACGACCTCTTTTGTTAAGACTTCTTTGTTAGACTTTTCTTCATTGTAAACTGAACAACTAGAGATGATGAGGATGGTGATGATGACGATGATGATGACAAAACTGATAGACCAATTGCTAGATTGATAAAATGGAGGAGATGAGGGGAGGGAAAATAGTATGAAGAGTTTTGGCCAATAAGGACTGAAAGGAACTAGAGATGTTTTGGTGCTAGCAAAAAGGAGAATTAAGTAGAACTGATAAAGAATGGGATGTAATCAACTGTCAACAATTACTGCATAAAAAAAGATTCCATTCTGCTTCTAGGGGAAGCAAGTGCTACAAATGGAAGGGAAAAAAAAAAAGTGAGGAATGAGAAAGTAAGTCAAAATCCCTAATCAAGTTGCAGTCTAAGGCGTAGCTTAAAAAATGGAAAATCTTAGATACCTTGCTCTGGAAGTAGCCTGGTAGCTAGTTAGATTTGCAGGAGGCCATTCCTCTCTGCTTTCTCCATAAAACAAAAGAAAAGAGAGGGGACAAAAGATATAATTTCATCTTCTTCCAGTATCTCTGCTCTCTGGAGAGCCAGGTAACATGCTCCCAATATCTGCTGGTCAGTTTTGCATCATGGTAACTTTGGAAACCCTTTGGCAAATTCATAGTGCTATAGATGCTACACTAAAAGAAGGAAGCATCTGCTGCATTAAGTAGTCACTTGCTATCCTGGTGGAACCAGCAGAGATACTATTAAGCAGCAGTGATTAATCTTTTCACAGCAAGATTCCCCACAGTGAGAGCTAAGCTAGAGGCTGAAGAAATATGGAGATTTTTCTTTTCCCCATTACTTTGCTGCTCACCACAATAAGGTTTCTTTTCAAGTCTTTCAGCTCTCATTAAACATGTTTTCTGGGACTATGAAAAGCTTGAATAAATCAAGTTTATTTTGTGAGTATTTTAACCTTCCATCAACCTTCCAGTATTTCTTTATTTCACTTCACCTCAGAAAACTTTTGAGAGAGAAAATATAAAAAATACACCATTTGCACCATCTTTTTCAAATCCACCCTCTTCTCTGATTTAACATCAAGGGATCTTATTAAAATTAGTTTAATGTCTTGGCCCTTGTATATAACACTTGTCTTATCCATCCCATCTTATGTGGAAATAGCAGTGGAATAAGAGCCTTCATGTACTGTATAATACTGTTTCTTTCAAGGAGATGTTCTCATTCAAGGAGCTGTACATTTTTTTTCTGTATTAGTTTCAGTGAAGAGGTTTACTGTATCCTGACTGGCTTTTTTTTGTCTCTAATACTGAAAATAGAAATTTTTCTTTATGTACCAAGAGAGTTCACTGGCTGTTCTGAACAGACACTCTAAGACTACTCCATATTCTGTTACCATTGAGTTACTGAAAATATGAATTAATGCCACTGAAATCAAAAGATGTTTACAAGTATAAAGCTGACACGAATCAGCTCAGTAACATACTCGTGTCTGTAAGCTCAAATCATGTGCTTGGTTCAGATGTAATATTTAGCCAGAAGTAATATTTAAACTGCATCAACATTAAGGAATGGATTCTGACATTTTTATACTCATGTTGAGAGCTTCTGTGTTGATCACTGATTCCAGGGTGAATATATAACAGTAGAGAATCAGCACATTGAACACATTATCTTTCAAATTCTGTTTTCTTGTAACCCCTTTTTTGCCCTGGTGTCAGAGCCCAAAGGCATTACTGTAGAGCCCAGGTCAGAATTACATGGACTGCCTCCAATAGTAAAATGGAACAAAATCAATAACAGCCCCCAGGAAGTTCAATAGCTGAAGGCTCCATCCTAGACTGTGTGTACACACTGCAGTCAACTAGAGATTCTTTGGAGTATCTGAGATAAAAGTTTGGTCTGTAAGTTAGGCCATTAGTGGCATAACACAGAATTGAAATTATTTTGTCTTTGAGCTTTTCATCACATACATTTGTCAGTTGTAAACTTCATGATGTCAATCACTCCCCTGGTTATAAAATATCGTCTGAAAACTAGTTTCTCAGGGGTCTTTGAAATGTAGCACCTGTGTTTGCAGTGATGCAGTAAACATGTAAATGTACCATGAATTAGTGTGAATTGGTTGATTTCCTGGTGGAACCACAGATGAAACTATTCATGGGGGAATACATGCACTCTCTGTGTAGTGTGGGCTTAAAGTCCTACAACAGTTAACTCTATGTTTGCATGTTGTTTGCCTGCCCTTGCAGGGAGTGTGAACTTCAGCACCAGGAGAGACACAATACTTCTGTGTAATCTGAGAGCTGTGGCACACTGCAAATTGAGTTCCAGGCCTTCTGTCTGTGCATGGCACCTATCAGTAAAGTAGACATATACCTTCTGTTCTCTTTCATATGGTGATGAAGGGCAGCTGAGGGGCTCCTCTGTGCTGCTGCTGAGCCTGGAAAGGACTAAGAAAAAGGCTGAACAACACTTTTGGAAGGAATGAGACAAGTTTGAAGTAAAAGGGTTGATCTGACAAGTACAAATCTGATAGCTGAAACTATCACAGCATTTTGGTACTAAAAAAGCAGGGGAGGAACAGGAGAAGAAAGATCAGCTACTGCACTGCAGCAGTTTACCTGGGACTGAGGAGATCTCTCTTCTAACATGACCTAGTTTGTTCAACCTTAGCCAGCAGGAAGATAACAACAGATCTCAAATTACATAGCATTTACAGGTATTTTAAAAAGTGTTGAATGAATAGAGTACCCCTTCCTGACCCATAGACCACAAGTGAACAATTTCTGTTCCTCAACTCAGCAGCTCTTTAACTAGTTGTTCAACTATCTGCAGATGTCTTCTGCTCAAGGCTCCATTAAGGACTAAATATCTCCTTTCTTGCTGTTGGATTTCACTTAGGATATTTCATCAAGTCTAGAATGAATCTGTAAAAACTATTTCATTGTGACAGATGACAGAAGTAAGGCTGCATACCACAATTGGGCACATTACTAACATTCAGTAATGACATTTGGTTCAGCAAACCTGGGACTGGGAGGCAGTTCCCAATACAAAGATAGTTAAAAAAATATATCAAAGTTGTATTTTTAGATACAGTCGGCTCTCGAACTTTTTTCCAAAGTGCATTATGGACTTAATAAACGCTGAGAGGTTCTACTGCTTGACTGAGGGAGGTAATTACAGCTTGAAAAATACTGGAGCATCATCGTTTCTCCCAGATTTGGAAATACTGATTTACGTCTCATTGTAATCCATTCATTGGTTTATAGACCTCCAGTTCTCTAGGGAGCATCACAAATTCTGATGATCTCCCTGAGTGCTGGATTTTGCATTTGAATCTCTGATTTAGCTGAAAGATGTATTAAGAAACCTCATGTAGCCAGAGAGTTCCCTATTGGCTACACATCTGAGGAGGCTCAGGAGCACAAGTTATTCCAGCAAGGATACAGAATAAATTATACTCAGTAATTTGCCTCTAGATCAGTCTTTCTCCACACAGTGGAGTAATGTATTCATCTGGACAAGCAAGCCCCGTTTCAGAGAGTGTTTTATGCAGGGTATATATTTTACAAGAGAGCAGAATAGATCAAATATTTGGCATAGAGACATACTTTTACAATCCCTCAAGAAAATAGCACTTATTTCAATTTGTGGAGGTTTGCACTGTCAACTGAAAAATTCATTTCTTAACTATCTCTGTGACACCAGTACTTGGATTAATCACCTCTTTGAATAACTTTTCAAAGAACTTTGACTTTAAAGACAAACCCCAGATTACTGCAGACGGAAGAGGTATTCAGATCTCAGGATTTAATCTGTTATGGGTAAGACACAAAGACGTTGATAGTTTGGTTTAAGTAGACACATCTACCCTGACAGTTATGGATAAATGTTTGAATTTTAAAATATGTTCTTCACTTACCACTTATACTCCTTCATGGTAAGATTTTTTTCCTTTTATCTCAGTGTTTTTCTGCCTGAATGATAGGCCTGGGTTTCCTGAGTTCAGTAATGAGCCCATTGTAAGAACAGCAAGCATCTCAGCTATCCCTTGCTGATTATTCAGTGTTCCTGAAATCTTCCTATGTTTAAAAACTTTAAGGCTCCAGCACTACAAAGTATATACCGAATCCTGCAAATTTAAATATCCTGGATAAAATTCAGTCAGTCTGATGAAAACCCCAGATACCGATGGCCCAACAGAGAGATTAAAGAGTTATAACAAGCAACTTCTGATTTCAAAGGATTCTGGCTATTTTAAGGGCAACATACTGCTGTAGAAGACAAAAAAATTCTTTCAAGAATAGAAGACAGTGAAATAGGAAGTCCTCCAGGACCTTTCACAAACTGCAACCTTCAATCTGGAAATTCACAGTTCTTATTTTGCCAAAATTCGCTCTTTTCATACTAATACCAATAGACCTTAACAGGTCAAGGGAGAGACATTCTGATTTCTATGCACAAATGAAGCTGTCACATCCAAGCATCCTGTCAGATGATAAGAAAATTAGTTCAGCTAAATCTCATCCTTCTGCTGAAAACTTGCTCAGTCTCCAAGGTTTCACCCTTCATCAATGCTGAGCTGCTTGCCTGTATTTCCAGGTTATCTCCATGCAATGTCAAAATACTGCAAACAGTGCTGTTCATACAGCATCTCTGGCAGCACCCAACCCACAAAACACTTGAAATGTGGTGCAAAATTTTGTTCACTTGGCATGAGAATTCCTGCCCTCTCTCAGGCCTTCTCTAACCATATGTTCACATCATTCCTACTGACATTGGTGGGAATTGCAACGAACTCAGAGGAAAAGCCTATTAAAAACAAGTGGTGTTGTACAGCTTATAATATATGCTTCAGTCAGAAAAGGAGGAACTTAGTTTGTTACTTCACATAAGTCATAGGAAACTGGATAAAAGGGGGCTAAGAGAAATCTCTTACCTGGCTGAAATCTTGGTGTGAAGGAACTTATAGCATGGATGATCCAGAAGAATTTCTGCAAAGTGTTGAATTCTTCAAGCGTTAGAAATGTCATGAAACACCTAAATTAGGTAAAACATATCTTCCTTTCCCTCTGAAGTCCCTGTGCAGAGGCATAACTCCAGAAAGTAAGCTCAAACTATTTAGATTCTTAAAGAAATGTAGAAGTCTTTCCTACTGCAGTAATTGGAACAGGGATCTTCACAAAATCCATGCTTCATATTATCTATCATTATATATTCATTCTTACATTCTCTGTGTATTTCAGAACATTACCTTAACAACTATATACATATACTTCTCTTTTTTTGTAAGAGAAAGATTATTCTGCAAATAGAAATTGCTCTGATAAATTTAAATCAACATATTTCAGTGGTCTCTATATATGGATGCTATGTTAACGACATATCTGTTAATGGATTTAATCAGTTTTGTTAGAGATCTTTAGAATATTATATGAATTAACATAAGTGTATAGAACTCCTTTGATTTATCAGAATCTTCAAGTGCTACTCTTACTACTCATATATATGAATGAATTTCAACCCTTAAAAATATTACTTTATACTTTATACATACATCAGCTGGTTTAGATAAAATACTTTCTCTCTAATATTTAGAGCAGAAGATAATAGGTAAAATATGAATTTTCTTTTTTAGTTCTATCATTGTGAACAATTGGTTTATTTATTCTATAGGTTTTTTTCCTCCATCAGTAAAAAAGCATCCCAGAAGAATATAAAGTACAACAGAAAAAAACCCAAAACAGTATGGAAAATAGAAAGAGTACAGGAGGGGTTTTTTTAATCAAAACAGGTCATATCTACTCAGCCCACGTAATTTCTTTTTCTGTGTTTTGTGGAACATAAATGTATAATATGTATCTATATTGCTAAGAAAAAATCAATAATTTTGAGGCACTAATGAGAAAATTTGATTGGACAGCTAATAAAATGAATTTTTGACTAATGACCGAGAAGCCATGTTTCAACTCTCTATGTGGATGTGATTTCATTAAATTGTTGTAGACTTTTTTTAATGAAAATCTTCCTTATAAACAGCCCAAGAATCCATCAGGATCCACTGAAAACTTTAAGTTACCAGCTAATAATGGCAGAAATTTGTTCTTTTCTATGTGGACTAGAATGAAGGCCTGGAGAGAGTATAGATTTAAAAAAGAATACCTGCTTCATAAAATAACATTTTCCATAGGTATTTCTCCAACCATTTCTTTTTGAAACTTGAAAAATATCGATGTTTTTATTTGAGAATTCTTCCCTGACAGAAAATTTGCCATATCTCTTGAAAAATTATAATGGATATTAACTTTCAGTATTAAAAATGTATATTGGATGTTGCATCTGAATTTGTATGTCTTCAGGTTCTTTTAACCTTCTCTTTGATCAGCTGGAAAGACAAGTCTCCCTGAGCTGTGCACCACCTTTAAAGTGAATTTCTGCACCTTTAAAGTGAGTGTACCCAGAGCCTTTTTTTGTGGCTGTTTTTTTGGTAGAGCAAAAGAGGACTTGGCTCAGAATTTCAGAAAGGTATGTTCATTACAAGCTAGTCTTGTCCTTTCTCAGCCTCTCTTCAGATACTGTGTTGCTTTTCTCTGAATTGCCAGACCTCATCTTTTTGCTCTGTGAGCCACAGTCATATCATATGGCTATCACAGTTGTAATCCAACACTCCTTTTCAATCCCATTCTCTTTCCATTGGTAATTCTAGCTCCCCGATCTTAATTACTCAGTCTGTTCTTCACTGTGTTTTTGTTCAACCCACTCTGGACAAAATTTCCTCTCCTGAGCTTCTTGCTCCAGCACCATTGTCTGTGCAAACTGTCAGTTTTAGGTCTATGAATTCTTTTCTCAGTATTAGCTCATTTTCACCATTTCCTCATCACAGTTTCCTTATCTTGCCAGCAGAAGTATCTCTCAATGCACCCGCTGGCTAAGCAGGTTTCAATTACCCAAACTTTGCTCAGCTCCTCTCTCTGGCAGGGCGGGGAAGACTTCATGTTCTAAGGCCATGGCACCACTGGAGCTTCTAAAGGAGTAGGCCACAAGTACTTATTTTCTAGCAGATGTGTACTAGTTATTGTTTGCTTTATATAATAGCTCCTACTTCTAGAAACAGCTGAAAAGTTTTTTATGAGTTGTATCCCAGAATTTTTTCCTGAAGATTTCAGGCCACTGTTAGAATTCGATGAATTGTTTAGGAACTGATAATAGTTCATTGTAACAGACAGGAATAATTTATGTTACTGTAGTGATATCAATTCTATCAATCCCATAGTACAAAAGCCCAAAGCACCAAAGTAAAGTAAATTATATATCATCCCAATCAGAAACATTTAAGCCATATGCTTTAAAGACCCATCTGACTCACAAGAGGTTTACAAAAACTGTTGGCAATATTTAGTTTCATCATCAGTTGCACACATTGTGTTTCAATCTCCAGCAAGGGAATGTAACTCCTTTGTGAAAGTTTAAAGCTTGACCTTCATTAAGCATCTGGGGTAAAATAATTGAAATGTCTAAGATTCATGGTATGTCTAGCATGGGATTCTTTCTTTCTAACTTAAACCACTAAAAATGATGTCTAGTGTAAGCTAATATTGTAGCCTCCATCAGTAATCAGCGGAGAGAGACAGCATCTAGTAATTCATCCTGTTTACCCTAGACACCTACCTGAGGAAGGATCAGGTCACCCTCTAGCAAACTCCACATTCAATCCACCAACTGCAGATGTAGCCCACATAAGACTAAATGCCCACATTACGAGAGCTAATAAAGGGAGATGAATCACACTCTGAGAATATAAGAGGATAGATTTATGTTTATTCTTTATTGAAAGAGACTTTTTATAACACTGAGATATCTCTTTGATTTGTGACAATTACTATAGTTTTAAATCCTATATTCTGCAGCAATTTCTGTATTAAAAGATATGTTATTCTGATGCTATAATTTAACAAAGGTATTTCATTTGCAAATGTTCTTTATCAAGGTACACAATTTCTCCCACTAAGGAATTCATATCTGCTAGATATTCAGCAGTAAAACTGCTGGGACTGAGGAAGTGGCATTTAGCTGGAAGAAATGAAATGTTGAGTATGCAAATGGGTCATGGATGTTCATTTGTTCTGAGCCTTGAAGGAAGCATGTCTTTATTCAATACTGCACATACTTGGGAATGACCCAGAATACAATATTTGTGCATTTACTCTTCTGTGCAAGTTAGGATTTCACCAAAGCATCAGAGAAGTTAAATTAGACAGAGGGATAACAGCAGATTATTAAAATCCCAAAATTATTGGGAAAATGCTATGTCTTGACAATTCAGGGACAATTTGGGGTTGTTCTATGATGATAGCAACCTGTAGCTATGAAAAATGCATTCATTTGTTCTCAATGTGAGATTAGTCTTGTAAACCTGGAAGAGTCTTTGTAAGTAAGGAAGGGCCTGAGGTGTAGAAGTGTATGGATGGTTGCCCTCTCTCTCTTTAAAGATTTGCAGATTTGCAGAGAGAATATCTAGGGGGGAAAACAGCACTCTTTTGGCCTACACTAGTATTAATTTAAAAATAGCTGTACAGTATTTCATATGAGGTATTAATCTATCTCTCCTTTAAATTTAGATGTTTGTTATCATTTAAACCATTGACACTGATATGTGCACAAACACAAAATATAATTTGAAATATGTCATGTCAAATGTTTCTGTTTACAGATAGACATAATTCAACCAAAAGGATATTTTTGTTACTTTGGAAAATGCTTACAAATTTCAGTATGCATGTTTCTGCTGTTATCACAATAGACACTGCTGTATTTTTACAGCACAGATCAGCTGGCACAATCTTGAATACAGTCTCATGAGACCAGAAATTTGATTTCAATATTTTGAAGTTAATGATACTTTTCTGTGCCCTGTTTTCTTGCCTATCTAACTTGTATTTTGATGGGCACAGACAAGTCCTGAACTCCAGAGAACTGTTCAAATGATTCTAACCATTTTAGGAAAGGAAACTGGTTGTTAGTAGGCAAATGAAGAGGGGGGTTGGCATGGGATAATGATAGCTGCTGAAGGACTCCTGGTCAGATGTAACAACTGAAAAATCACATAAATGCATAACAATTGGCCTCACTGACTGGAATGAATGAAAATTATTAAAACCATTTCTGCCCAAACTCCTCTTGAGAGTTATATCTAATTCTCCATGGAATACACTTTTTAACTTGTATTAATGAAACAAAATTGTTAATTTCAAAGAAATAAGCACTTCAGATTTTAGAAATAATATATAAAATGGTCATTTATTCCTCTAAATGCCTAGACTTTTGAACAGGTGATTCTGTATTGGACAGGAAATCATTTGTCTGTAACAGTCATCTAAGTGTCAAAGTATATTGCAATGCTCAACAAATATCAAAACTCCCAAAATGCTGACTACAGAGCTACTGAAAAACTGTCATTGAAGATGCAGAGTAATCCTACTTTGTTGGAGGTGTAGACGAAGGGCAGATACACCATAAAGACAGAACCAATCTCTCATCTGATGAGACAAGTTATTTTCCTCAGGTCTTAGCTGAGAAATTTTGATAGGCTGAGAAGCATTGTGGATATCTATGCATAAAGAAGAGCAGTTCCATTCTCCAGTATGATCACACCAACACTTATTGTCATGGAGATACAAGTAATGAATTAAAAGGCCTTTTTTCTCAAGAGAATTACATTGATATTTTGGGTTTCAGAAACAAGTCTAGAAAGTGGCATGTTCCGTGCAAACAGGTGTAAAATTTAAAAGTATGTAACAATATATTTTTTATATTTTAAGCCATTATGCCTTTTGAAGCAGAAGTCAGGGCAGAAGTAGATGGAGGATCTTGGTCATTATACATTCTTACAGGTGAATTTCATCTGCTGAAGACAAACATGGATCTTCAAGGAAAGATGCTGTATATCTTTTCTTGGGAATGAACAGAAAAATGGATTCAGGGTTATTATTGATACTTCAGTTTGAATGGGCATTTCCATCAGTTGTGTTTTGTCAGAATGCCATACCAATTAATCCTAGTGTTTGTACTTTTGAAAGAGGCAGTATCAAGATTTTCTCTCAACGGTTAACTGCAGCTACTGTTAAATCATTTTGGAGTAGCTACATTTTCATGAGAAAATGCAAGTCCATGTTTTGTGTGCTCCTGCAGTTTGGTCCTGCAAAGTGAGGGGGGACTCCACTTTGGCCTTCCAGTACTTAAGAGGCAATTAGTAAAAATTAGGTGCAGCGACTTTTTACACGGGCAGATAGTGATAGGACAAGGCAGAATGGTTTTAAACTAGACAAGAAGAATTTTATATTAGATGTGAGAAGGAAATTCTTTAATCAGAGGGTGGTGAGGCACTGGAAAAGGTTGCCTAGAGAAGTTCTGGATGCTCCATTCCTGGGAGGGTTCAAGGCCCGGTTGGGTGGAGTACTGAGCAGCCTAATCTAGTGGGTGGCATGCCTGCTCATAGCAAGAGGGAGCTGGAACTAGATGATCTTTTAGATCCCTTCCAACCCAAGCCTTTCCATCATTCAGTGATTCTACTGATTATTTCTACCTGTAACAAGAAATGACTGTATCGTAGCATGGTCTCAAAGGCAGTGTCTGTGTAAACAGTTAACATTTCATACTGTGTTATCTGTGGATAAGTCTCTTTTCTCAGTTCTGCATGGCAGAACCCCTCACATTGTTTAGTCTCTAACTCAGCACAGTGGATGTGCATAGATGTTGCTATAGGACACAAAATGAATGACACACACACAGTCGAGTTCAGAGGCAAGAAGAGGGAAGAGAGAAGTTTAATTTTCTGACTCTAACTCATATAGTTTCTGGACAATGACCACAGATTGGAGGATGAGGTTGCCACCTCTCCAACCACACTGGCCAAACTAGCAGTCCATCAATTGTCTCCTCCTCAAGGAGAAGAATGTAAACAAAAGAGGTAGTTACAAAAACATCACTCTGTTTACACAAAATTTGTGAGAAACTCCATTACAAGAATGCAAAACATCAGAAGGTTGAAAAGATCAGGGCAACACATAGGTTTAATATTAAGCATACCTTGAGATGCATTTAGACCCTCAGTCAATTAAGAATTGCATACGACTCATTTGCTACATCAAGCACAGACTGAAGTGCTTTGTCAAGTTGGGATCTAGGTATCTGGAGTGAAAAAAGATGCATTCAGAAAGTTTTTCAAGGTAAGAGGGAAGAAACAACATGACAATTTTTTTCACATATGATACAACTGCTAAACTTGGCTCCCTGCAGATTTTCCTATATCTCTTCTTTCCTAAAACTAATCCTTACTTCCTTTCTACATTTCTCCATTGCCTATTTTACTTTGTCAAACTTCCTGTTTCCCTGTTTGCAGCCTCTGCTCTCACAGTCTTGCACCCACATTCCTCTCATACACATGCACCACAGCTCTTCCTTCCTACCCAAGAGGAATGCAGCACAGTGCTGGGATGCTTAGGGTGATGACTGGGTAGACTGACCAAATTACATCATATTGGAGCAGGTCACCCCTGAATTCAGAGGGCTTTGATTGGAATCTCTTTCTAGCACAGATCTTGCTCCTTCTTTATAGTTATGCATGTCACTGTTGCTTCTTATGTGTCTGTCACTAAATCAAGAAGTAGCATAACAGCAGCAGAAGATAAGAAATTTACCAAGATTGGAAGGCTACCAGGACATAAGACTGTTAGGATGCCATAGTTACTTAAAGGCATCAGACTGAAAAATTGCTTATAGAAACTATTTATTTCTTAGTTACTTCCACACAAATTAAACTTTTATTACTTGACAATACCAAGCTTGAATAAAACATGCCAGTTATGCAGTGGACAAAGATAAACTGTCCCACAGAAAACTGGAAAAGTTGTCTAGGAGACTTAGTGAGATGAACTCACCCTGATTCTCCACAGGTTTCCTGACACCACTCAGTTTTAGTGCACTAAAATTAATCACTGAAATTAACCACTGACACATGCCTACTACATCCATACGTGCATCAATCTTGATTGTTTCCTCCTCACTTGGTATTATGTAGACTCTCTCACAGTGTGTTGCATGACCACTTCCATGGACTGTGAGTTAGTTCTCATTACAAAAAAAAAAAAAACGAAACAAATGCAAAGCATACTTCAAAGGTACTTTTAAGAATAGATAAACAACAAATTGTTAATAAAAATAAATTATTAAATTTTAAAATATTAAAGTATCCCCCATAAAGGGATAGCATATTTTCAGGATTTACCTGAAAGGAAGTTTTAAACTGTGATATGCTTAAGAGGCAAGGGTTAATATAAAAAAATAAAAAAATCTATGTAAATAGTTGCTAAGGCTGAATATACATATATGCATATCCAGAAAGTGATGTACAAGTCCAAAACTGCTATCCTAATTGATTTTATATATTACATTTTACACCTCTAAAAGATATTTTAATGACTTTAAAAAATACAAATAAAACTGCATATATTTACTGTCTAGTTTGCAGTACAAACTATAACAAAATAATCAAGAAGTGCAGTTTGTGTTCTACTCTAGGGTTATCACTGTAATCTGTGTGGCAACTGAATTGACAAGCGATTTGTTTGTCTGGTACTGAGGTAGCAGGTGTCCTGCAGTAGGTATGTTTGCATCATCAGAAAAGTGGACAAGTGAGCTTTCTTCCTCTATCTTCTCTGCAGGGTCTAGCAAATTAATTTTAAACCCTGAGGAATCAAACCCCACCTTTCATTCTCATCAGTTAACACCAGGCAAGATGGTTGCTCTCACTGTGTATGGCTGAGTGAACACTGAAAGTCCTGTAGCAGGCATTCTTCCCTCCGGGTTTTGTTCTACTTTCCTTCACTTTGGTGCTTTTGGCTCCTCTTTTTCCATTCAAGTTCTATTAATCCATTCTCTTTTCCTGGCTCACCACCAACATACACATTATCCATTTTTTTCTTGAACCATATTGAATGTCTTGTCAAGCTCCACTGCAAATTTGTGCTTTCCTCTTTGATGCCTTCCCAGAGACCTTGCTCTACCTTAACTGAATCCCCAGCCCATGGGCTTGTGTGACTTTTCCCCAGTTTTAATCTGTATCTCAAATCTCCTCCTTTTTCTGTCTTTTCTTCTGTTTCTGCCAGAATTTTGCTCTGCTTCCAAGAAATCATAAACAAAAGTCAAGACCTTCATTCCTAACCTTGTCATACATTTCCATTATCCTCCTCCTTTTACAGAGCTTGCACTCTTTTCTGTGATGGACATTGACATTTCTCTTTTGCTCTCTCCTCCAAATTCCATCCTCATGCCCCTATTCTATTCCAGCTCCTCACATCCTTTGTTCCCACAGACAGCCTCTCCATTTCCCACAGACAGCCTCTCCATTACTCTTCTCCTTACCTTCACACCCTATTTTGACTTTCCCCTCATGGTCCAATACGCTTTAGATGCTTTAGTCTTAGAAGATCTCACCTTTGACTTTTTGTTCCTCTCCAAATGCAGCCTTAACTCCCTGCTCTATTTCATTGTAAATTCATCAAATAACTTGTTTACAATGAGAATTGGTAATTCTTCTCCTCCCTTTTCAACTCATACCCTCTCCAACAGCCTTTTTCCCCTGCCCTGTGTGGAAACTGTTCTTTACAGTTTCACCCTCAAACCCTCTTCCTAGCCATTCTTGTTTGCTCTCTTTGGCATGTCTACCATCTTTTACTCAGCTAGCTGGCCTTTTCTTTATATAAGATCACCTGCTCCCTTCTCATGATATTGTCTTCTGCTAGTCTTCCTTTTCCTTCATGCTTTTGTTACATCCTGTATAAAGCCACATCAATTTCTTCCCCACAAAGGAAGGGTTTATGAAATGGCTCTTCTTCCCTTAGATTTACATTATTCATATAAGAAAATTGCAAAGATATATGTTCAAACACATACTTTCTTTAACTTAGACCACCTTTTTCACTTCAAAAGAGACCCTGTTTGATGGAGTTCTAGTTGCTTGTGGCCCCCTTGCTTCTTTGCAAGTTGAAAAGGCGAAGCAAGGTCCTTAATTATTTTCTAACACATACTTTCTAATAATACTTTTCTGGATCACTGGATCACAATAATATGCTTTAGCTGAAGCATATTATTAAAAAGATTAATTAATAACACATATTGTAGACCCAATCCAAACATTGCCTAAGTTTTCTAAGACCTTTAGCAAAGCCTTTTCAAGATCAGTTTGTCTGCATCCTCTCATTCAGTTATTCCCTTCATACAAACAAATACTCACAGATCAAGTCCTTCATCATCTTCTACCTAGCTTACTGTAATGCTATTTTCTCCACCATTAATAAACACTGTTGTTGCTGTAGGATTGCTGTAGTAAAGGCCATCTGCCAGATCATGTTTTCCTAATATTTTCTTTCCTTCTCCTCTTGTCTCTTTTCTTGCTTGACACATTAGATGTAATAGCAACCTGTGAACACTCTTCCCCCTTTCCATATTTTGCTTTTTTCAATTTCCCATTGATTATTGGCTGCACAAATAGTATCAGGATTTGTCATCCTTTTGTTCCATTGCCAAACAAGCTTTTTTTCCCCCAAGCTGTCCTTCACAGTTGCCTTAACATCTGCAAATACAACTTTTCCTTTACTAATTCTCCATTCCACATTTCACCTATTTTCTGTGGGGAAAAAAACCAAACCAAACCAAAACAAAACAAACAAAAAAACCCAACCAAACAAAAGATGGAGAACGTATTTTAGCACTTCATTACTATAAACACCATGCTGTTGTTAAAAATAAGCATTAAGCTGGCAGGCATAGCTGTATTCCTCTATGTCCATCCACCTGTAAGTATACACTGTTTCCTGTTTTATGGTAAAATTGTATGCACTTTAGGGCAGGGACCAGCTTTCTCCTGTGTGTTTGCACATTGCTTAATACAGTGGTGTCCTGGTTCATGACTCCTACGTGGACAAGTAAATAATAATGATAATATCTCCACTCTTCTTTCTACAGAGCTCACCCACTGAGCTGACGGCTTAAATGAAACCCAGGGTGATTAATAATGCATTCTTTTACTGACTCTTACACGTTATTATTCTTGTCACCTGTCAGGATCCACTTTGAGGGAAATCTGTTGTTTTCTGATGAAAAAGGGAGTGGGAAAAAAAGACAATTTCTTTTGCCCATTTCTTTTGAAAAAAAACCCTAAAAATGGGTAACTCATAGTGACAGTCATGGAAGAATTAACTCCCTCCCTTGGAAAGCAGTCCCATAAGTTGCCAGAGTTTTGAGGGATTGTCATAATAATCCCCAAATATTATGTTAGAAATACAGCTTTCAGCCTTATTCCAGTACTAATTAGGGCTTATTACTGCATGGACATTTGCCTGGTGAACACTAAACCAAAAGACCAACAACCCATTTCACATAGGCTGCGAAACCATAAGTAGAAGATAATGAATTTTGGTTCCTACCAATCCGTGCCAGATTTAAAGCAATGACCTAGAGGTGAGAAATTCAACATCTCATTATCATTCCCCTGAGTGAAACAGTTCTTGAATCATAGGATGAAAAGAAGGAGGGAAAAACCAGGCCTTCCTGGTGTGAGTTAAAGGTCTGCATGAACTTTGAATTTCATAGCTTTTTCTCAATCATTAATTTAGTTCAACTTAAGTAGACTTTAAAGTTTTTAAGTTGGATGACTGAAAATCTCAATAACCAAAATAAAAAGATGTAAAACAATTTCAAAAAGAAGGGGAGGGGAGTTGCTACCTCTTGCTTCTGTACACCCATCCCCCTTCCATTTTCCTTTGTCACAACAAGCCCAATGAGGGAGATCAGATTAAATATGACTGCCTACTATTCTGCCAAGCTGACAGCTCACCTATGGTGCTTTCAAAAATAAATGTTGTGGCTGCGTTTGTACAAGCTTCAAATGTCTATTTGACCTTTTAATGTTTTATTTGGCTTTGTCAATTTTTCCTTTAATACTTTAAAGTTTTTTAGCTGAGGAAAATTGCCAGCATAGTTAACTACACAAATGGAGCGATTTGCATACGGATGCTTTTGAGATCCTCCGCCTGATCTTCTCTATCAGTGGACTGATAGAAAAGTTATTGATGGATTGCAATGAAAAAATGCACATTTCAGCTGTTAATAAATGGGTCTTAGGAAAAAAAAAGCTAACAGATTGCCAACTGGTACCACAGAAACGACAGCTAAAGAATAAACATAATGCAATCTACTTCATTCTCACTAAACTTTAGACCTTTTGCTGTAATTCTTCATGTAAAATTCTCAATTTTTTTTCCTTGACCGTTAATACTGATAATTATATCTGTATTTCTTAAGAATATTATGAGTTGCCATTTCTGCATAGTAGCAGATTGAATTTATTCACCTTACGGATATATTATTATCACAGATAATAACTGCAGCATGATAATTATCATTAATTATTCATTTGGATTAAGAGGCAAATAGGCTTGCATTCAAGGGTCTTCCAGAGCAGTGTTCATTGTTCCAGGGCCCTGTGTGCCAGTGTGACTAATTCATACTCCTTTCAATGCTACTGTTGACATCTGACCGGTCCCATATGTATTTATTTCAAAATATTATAAAAGGAATAAGTGCATCATTTCAGGATATAACCACTAAAATAGACATATGGTTCTTTTCTGCTCTCTGAGTGAGAATATGCAATTTTCTATTAGAGGAGATTCTCACAGAGTATCATTTCAATAGATCTGCATGTATGCCCTATCTTTGCCTTCCTGTGCCATCCTCCTTAAGTTTATATAAGCCAATATATTTACATAATAGCTTTTAGCACAAATAATAACATGTGAAGCTGTACAATTTGTCGTTCACTGAACATAATATTTAGTCAAACTGATTTTAATCCATTCTGAAGCTAAACTAGGTTTAATGTACAAGAATCTTCTAGTGCAAGGTTAGAAAAATTCAAAGGAGGAAAAATATTAGTAAGAAGGGGGGTATGGTTGATGAAAAAGGGACAATAAATAATATAAATGCTAATTCCTTTTCGTGGCGTTCACCCAATACTTATTAGCAAACCTCTCTCTCTCTCTCATTCCCTCTCTAATCTTTGCTTCATATCTAAAAAAATGTCTTGAAGGTAGTAACACGATCATCTGAGGACCAACATGACAGCTCCAATATTCACAGAGTGATAAATGTCAGTCTGGCTTTTATAGCTCTGAGGCTGCACTTATATATGCCCTCTGTGACTTACCATCTTTGCCTCCACAGATGATTCCTTTTTATTGTTAATATGTCAGCATGGCTCCAGTGCTATTCAATATGAATTGCTCTGTAATAGTCTGGAACCCTCCTTTTCTAACCAGTTTTAGTTTGTTCCACTGTTTCCAGGCTTAATTTTAAGGTCACGTCCCTAGTGTTCTGCAACAAAAGCAGCAGATTCCATGTGGAGCAGTATGTGCTTTATCAGATGTAAACACAGGACAAGGAAAGGAGATGCAGAGACAGCAAAAGGAAATAGCGAAATTTTATCAATGCTGATTAAATATGTTATGAGCATGTCAGGTAAAGACTGCAAATTTCAACAGGAAAAAAGAGACCATAAGGGAAGGTTTTTATCCTAGTAGTAATCCCTTTTTGCATTCACATGCATCACTAGTATATTGTTGGCAGAGAGATGGATGTGAGATAGAGAAATACTAACATCAGAAGTGATAATAGACAAAATATGCTTGCAGTTGTACCCTTTAAAATATGCACCAAGAAAGCACTTAGAAATTAGGAAGAAAAAGAGAAGACAGCAGAGTTTCCCAGCCTGCCTGTATTAGACTGCCTGGATAGAGACACAACCATTGTAAAACTGACAGTGAGTGAAGTCTTCAGCCAGAACCTAAAAGCAGGGAAGAGGGAAAGAACTGCTTGCTTAGAGGGGCGTAATGCAAGCTGGGGACACAAGGTGAATAGTCTGCAGAAAAAGGTCTACCATTTGTATTTTGGAAACAGCTAAAGACCAGCAACCAGAGTGGAGACATTGTCCCAATGTTTCATGAGTCCTGGTGCTGCAGAAGAATTCCTCTTCCAGCTACCAAGTAAAAGAGGTCAAATGACATTAGCACATCAGGGCATAACTGATATGCTGAACTGGCAGAAAAAAATTGCATTTTAATAATGAAGGGAATAGGAGCTTGATATCTTCATTTAGCAAAGTTGTGATAATCAAGACTTTTTTTCCAAACACCTGTTCATTCATAGAGTAGGGAAAAATAGGGAAGATTTTATTAATTGTCGAAATTTTTTTGGGGAGCTAGAGATAAGATTGATCAACAAAAGTGGCACAAAATTATTTAGAATTAATTCTAAAGTGCAATACTATACAGCAATACACAACACCACCACTTTGGTAAAAATTGTGCTGCTGACGTCTGCAGATATCTTCTAGAAGATATCAATAGCCGCAGTCCAAAATATAACCTCTTTCAGTATAACTTGTGGAGCTTGGTGTTGAATCCTAGCCAATGCCAGAAGGAAAAGAATGTTTTTCTTGAAGCCTCTTATTCTGCACAGAACTTTTAAGCCATAATGGTATGGACTTGGTAGAAGTGTGATTTTAGTTCATTAAGTGACTTCATTCTTATAAATAAAGCAGCAGCAGTTTTTAGCATTCTAGTTTGTCAAGAATACACAGATGAGTGTGAAAACCTCAATCTCTTTCTCTCATGTATTTTTTGGTTATAGTTCATTTTTTGTTACCAAAATAGCTGAGTCCCTATAGTTCTTTCCTACAATGACCTAAATTTATGCATCTTTCCTTCAAGGGGGTCAGAACGGTGGCATTACAAATAAGTACATTTTCAAATGTTCATCATCATTGAAGGCTGTCTCTATTGCAGAGGATTTTTAATATTTTTGACATTATTTACTCAATTTTAAATTCCTTTTGAAAAGCAAGAAAAGATCTCGTTTACACTGACTTCCTCATCAGCAACTTCCAGAAAACAAAATATTTTCTGCTCTAAGAAAAAAAAGAATTTTCATCCCAATTACTAAAACCCAGATAATTTCATTCCTTTAAAAAATGAATAGCTAAACTAGACTTCTTAATGGAAACAGTTAATTATCTTAATTAGCAAGTTCTAGAATAAGTTTTATAAAATCAATTACTTTTTTTATCTGTTAGAATGTCAGAGCATTTTACTTTGGGCTTCTGAGAAGTCTGGTAATACTACTATGTAACCCTCCTCAAAACAGGAGTGATTTTATTTCAAAGGTTGGCATAAATGTCATAATTACATACAGTATTTGTATGAGAAAACAAAGTAGATCAAAGAGGGTGACAGAGAAGAGACAAACAGCCACATAGCAAACAGCAACAGAGATTTCATGCTTAGAAAAGGAGCCAAAATAAATTATATTTGATCTCTGTTAACACTGTTATAATTTCACCACGAATAATCTCTGGCTCTTGTGTATCACTTCTAATCCTCCTCAGGTACTGGGCTGTCTGTAAAAGCCTCTTCTGTCTGATGCTGTCATCATTCTGTTCTGCTGCTGCAGCACTGAACGTGTGGCAGGCAAATGCACTCTTGATCTCTCTGAGGATAATTTTAGTCATATCCATGTTGGCAGGACATGAGTGAATTAGAACAGATGAATAACAAACTGGGAGTGACTGGACATAATTGAATGTAGAATTTTCCATATCAGCAAGGAGAGAACAAAAAAAAAAAAAAAATGTAGCCAAAAGAGGACTATATCCCAAAGTTACAAATACTGACATTTTGAGAATTCTTCTGCACAAGATTGCATCATAATGTTATTATATTTTTTTCTCCTTATTTTCTGATCAAGCCCATTAGAAGAGGGCTGACTGTTTGGTTGGGTTGGGGTTTTTTTTCATTTTATTTATGGAAAGATATTTTTACAGGCTAACCCAGTTAAGCTTGACAGCTTGTTTACAATAGGACCCAGAAGACACATTACTCTATGCACAACAATATAAATATACATTTGAGATGCACACTTATGCTCATAATATTTGTTAAATGTCTGAAGTGCACAGCGATCACCCATCCAGAAGGATCTAACTCTATTTAAATATTATGAAGGTAGAGAGATTGTTTAGTTTGATTGGATGAGAATGACACACTATCATAATTAGCATTAAATGTTTTAGAAAAATCACATAACATAGTTACTTTCTTAAAAGTTAATAACAAGCTGATACAAGAGGTTTAAACATCTTGAGAGTTTTATCTCTGTTTGCATATTTTCAATTTGGACAACCAGACTGCCTCAAACTGAAGTTAGGTAATTGGCCTTTTTCTTAACTGAACCTGTATCTACCTTATAGATTAGTGTGAACAAATAGGAATGGATCTAGAGATCAAAACAATTCTTGCTGAGAACCTGAAATTCACTTCATTTTCACCATGGGAAAGGGGCTTGCATTGGTCCTGGGATAGACAATACAAGAGCTTCTCTGAGTTTCTTCTCTCTGGAAGAACCTCACGTGTATACCCCATGGCTGCTTTGAGATATAGATCTAACACTTGGTAATCACTCCAAAAGGGCTCCCCTGAGTATGGCAAAAAGGGTGACAGAAACCAGGACTCCAAGTAATTAATGACATCTTTCAGTAAAATTATACTCCCAAATCCAAAAATATTTGTCTGTCAATACAGACAAATAAAGGCTCAGAAAATCTGCTCTCCATCTGGAAGTTCAGGAGAGGTCTGAAAGCAGTATTTTGTGTTTTCTTACACCAAATCAAGATGTCCTTTAAAAAAATTTTAAACTATAGGTATTTGTTTATATTTTGTTTTAAATATCTTCATTTTAAGACTGCAGTGTGGTTTCACAGGTGAATCTGCTGCCCCATTCAGGTTATTAACACTGTGAAGCACTAAGACACTCAGTAGCAGCTGCAAAATGCATTGCTTCTTGGCCTTGTTTGCTACTGCCTTAGAATACAGCAGTAGAGAAAATATCTCAAAGTTGGTTCTGTAATTAAAAAAAGGATTGTCCATTGCCAGAACACAGAGCTATGCTGGAAGTTCATTTTTCTCCATCTGTGCAGCATGAAACTTTAATTGTGAAACAGCTTTAAAACGTCCTGTGGCATAACCTGAAAGGAAATGAACTAAAATGTGGGATGGAGAGCATTTACACATAACTTTAGAATCTGCCTCTAGTCTCCAAGAGTGATGGCTGCATTAGAGACGATAGGTTAGAAAAAGCTGTTAGTCCTCCTCATATTTCCTAATCAAGCTTCAGTTCCCACTTCTTTTCAGAAGAATACTCCTCTTTCCAAACTATTTGATAGTGCCTCTGCTATTCCTATTGATACTAAGTTCCCTTTATTCTCAGGAATGACTGTTGTTTAATATAATGAAACAGAATAATTCCAGGAGGTTTGTTTTGGAGGTCAAGTGCTCAGTGCAGAATTACTCCAGCTATGTTATCACAGTTTTGAGTCCTGTCTTTTGGGTTCCCTTTCTACCAATATCTGTGGATTTAATACATCCTGGCAAAAATATATCAAAGAATAGACTTGCATGGTACTTACCAAATATTCATGGAAGAGGAATTTAAGGGTAGCACAGCTTTGAAATTCAGAGCTTTATACACTCATTCTGTCAGGGCAAAAATATTGTGTTGAATCACAATGAATTCAGGCTTCAATTAAAAAGCAAAACAGCCAGTACTCAGGTGCATAACTAACTGGCTTGGTGTGTACAGGGAGCATCTCCATGTGCTCCTGAGCTGCACACCTCTGTGGAGGCACTCTACAGGGCTCCCACATATTCACAAGGACCTGGAGCTCTGTACACACACTTGTCAGCACCCACAACCAATTGCAGGCTGTCTTGTGCCGTGTTGAGATTCTGTCTACCTAGGGATGGAGACCAGGGTTTGAGTTCCACATTGCCACAGCCCACCTGCCTTCTGTGCTAAAGTGGTGCCTATTCAGAGAGCACTCAGCTGTGGCTGCAAAGCACTGGCCTATGTAGTAGGCACGAACTGCAAGCCACCAGATTTTCACAGGATATTGCACATGATTTTTCTGGCCACAAGTTTAGTTGTCTCTAAACAATCAGCACCCAAAGAATCCCTGGTTAGCTTGTACTACTAGAACACTATTAGTGATGAGTTCATAGTGTTTAAAAGTTCATTAGAAAATTCACTGAATAATTAAGGAAATAGTGATCTCTTTGTGGCTATTTCATGAGCAGAAAGAAAGGTTAAATTCATGGGATAAATTATTCATTGTGAGTTATTCACTCAGCTTTAATAGTTTGTAATTCTGTAAAGAGCTTTGCTTAAGAAATGCACTATATAAATCAATCAATAGCCCTAATAATATGCAAGGAGGATTTTCCCTTTTGTGATCTGCTTTTCAATAAATTGTACCCCCTTGACACTTCAACTACCATCATATGACCACTCTTCTCGTCTCCACTGCCTCAGCCTGTCTATCACTGGGCCACAGCTGTGATGTTCAGACACCCAGCCTCCTTCCCTCTCATTCCAGCTTAACTCATTTCACTTAAGAGTTTGACAGTGTTTTTGTGTACTTTTAACTTCTCCTTTATATATTTATTTTGTTAAGCAAACACAGTTGCACATACACTCACACCTAGGTGTTTTGTTACAACATTGTTTGGTCACATCACCAATGTATTGGAAACTGAACATTGTGGCACAGGTTTCATGCTCCAAAATCTGCTACCTTCTCTGCAACCTTATGGTAGAGAAGTTGAAGCAACCTGCATATCTAAAGCCCCTCTAAATTCTTACATCATGCCTGCAGTGCTTGAGGGATTGATGGTTGGAGGAGATACAGCTAGGTCTGAGTAAAGCTGCAGCAACACAGGCTTGAGGGAATGGCATCCACTTGAGAAGTGTCTGGGTGATCTGTTGGCTTGTCCTGCCCACGTTCAAGTATTTGCTGTCACAGCCTTAGTTACCCTAAGTAGCACCCATTCAGCGAAGATTAAAGGGAGTGTGAGTATGTATACACACAGCAAACCACAGCGCAGCCATACACTTAGGCACAAACAGTTTTACTGCTCTGGGCACACTATTTACTTCTTCTGTCCTCTGCTCCAGCCCTTGCTAATTCACAGGAGCCTGACACTACAGCTCCTGAAATGAATGTCAAAACTCCCATTAACTGGCGTGGGCAGAAGTCCAGCCCCTCTGACTTTCTATTAGTGCTCAATCCATGTCAGATACAGATCCTTTATATTTTTCATCTCCTTTTTCCTCTCAGTGTAATTCTCATAGGATCTTTCAGATGCCTCTTTTGTGGCAGTCAGACCATCCCATTTCCCATACAGAGGTCATTTGAAGTCAGCAAGACTGAGAAATATACAGCCTCCGAGGCTGAGGTGTTTGCTGAAAGAAAAATTACTGGAAAGCAAAGTTAACAACACATTTGTGTCCTCTTTTCAGCTACTCTCATATGTCCTTTTTGGTCTAATTGGTGCAACTTGACACTCTAAATCATCCTACATTTGGCTACATGGGAATGTTTTTCCCTCTCCTGGGGAGGAAACTCAGTACTGAGGCACAGGAACAGGTTGTCCAGAAAAGTTGTGGGTGTCCCACCCCTGGAAGTCTCCAAGGCCAGGCTGGATGGAGTTGTCAGCCACCTGGTCTAATTGGTGGCATTCCTGCCTCTGGCAGAGAAGGGGGTGATGATGATCTTTAATGTCCCAAGAAACCCAAGCCTTTCTATGTTTATATGATTAATAGGCACATGTTAATATACTTATGCTTTCCCAGTTAATTATTTTTCTCTTTAGCTGCCTAAAGTAAAATTTACTTTTTATGACTGGAAACCATTAAACCATTAATTCTTCAATGAAACTCCTGAAAAATTATGAATAGTGATGTACTAGATTTTTTTAGAGTATAATTGGATATATTGAATCCAATAGATTGGATTAGTTGTATGGAAAATATCAAATACTTATTGATTATTGAAGTATTTATTTGATTATTGGTAACCCTAAAAATTCCTCTTGGGGCACACTTCAACCCTTATATTACTGATTCCAAATGTACTCAGAAAGTGCAAAGACAATTGAGACGTGTAGTTAATTCATTCTCTCTGTGTCACTGTTTCAGTTTGAACTAATTTTCCTTTACTGTGTATGTGTGCATCAAGTAATTCAGATGAGAACCTTTAAAAGTTTCCTATGGTCCCTCTAACAAATTTCCTGCACAGTTAAATATATCTTTGTTTTTTTAAGTCTCTTGGCTGCTTATCATTTTTTGTTGACTAAGAATCTCTAACTGATTTTCAGTGGCTTATACTTTCACTTTCTGAGCATCCAGTTTGAAGCTTCTCAGTCCAATTTTTGGGAGGACAGAGTAGCATCCCTTCATCTTGCACAATGTTCAAGCTCTGAATAGAACCTAGATGTTGGACTCCTAAATTGTTGGAAGAGTGATTGAAGCAGCATGGAAGAAGTAAAGACTTAGATTCACTTCTTGACCTACAGGGAAACAAGAAAATTTAAAGGAAATGGTCAGATAATTAACACTGTTTCTCCCGTCCAACAAATTAGGATGGCATTCTGTGGAAAAAAATCAGGTTACAGATCATACTACTACAGATCATACTGTATCATAAGGTGTCTCCACCAGAGGGACAGATAGATTGCATGTGCATAAGCAACATTAACTGTGTTTCCCTTTGAAGTTCTTCAGTTGTGATGCCATTCTTTGTCTATAAAACTTGCATGTTAATATTTGCCCTGTCTAATATTTATTTGATTATTTCTTTATTTTAAGGCAGATCCTTGTGTTCAGTCCTCTAACAAAGAAATAAATAAAATGACCCATTTTCGTTCTGTCTCAGCAACCTATGAAACAGGCAGGTAGTAAAGGTAATGGGTTCTTTTCAAAGCATATACAGAAAGATTAGTCAGGGAGGTAGATGTATTGCTAGGGAGGGAACAAATCTGACCCCAGAGAGTCTGAGTTTAACCTTTTAAGCATTGCTCCTACTGATATTTGTGAACACTACCACGAAGAGTGGTTCTCTGCATATTTGTACCATTCCTGTATTATATATAGTTTTAATACCCCACAAAATAGGAGTGCTGAACCATGTCTTGTATTTTATTGTGCTACTAAACCATTATGAATTAAGTATGACAGATGCCCTCCTTTTCTAACTACAGAAGTTTTTTTCCCATCTCAGTCACAGAGCATTTCCATTAAAAGCTCAAGACCCCATCTCTAACCCTGGAAATACCTTCTCCACATGATTAATTATTTTACACATTCTGTAGTCCATTAGGGAAGTGTCTGATGGCCTCAGGACATGAATATCTGGCCTTTATATGCATTATTTTGCCAAACTCTTTTTCTTCTTTATCCTTTTGTACTGAGAAAGAAAACAGCATATTACTTTGGTTTTTCATTGCCATGTTTGTTTCATCTATTTATAATTAATATTTTTCATAAAAGGCATTAACTTGCACTTTCAATAATCTTTTTTTGTAAAGATTCAAATATCTTATCCAAAGATAAATCTTATCAAATATCAGGTAGTTCCAGAAATATATGTAAGATCAATGAAGTCTGTAGAAATATGTGTATCTCTTATTAGAAGACTGGATCAAATATTAGCTTTGTAATGATAGTGTAAACTAAAACAAAAGGTGTAGATATTGAGATCAATAGCAGCATAATGGAGAGCAGCACTGTGCTCCCACTTTGTGCTGCTGATGTTCAATGGTCCATTGTCTTCAATTTGGGTAGATCTTGTGGGAATAAAAAAGGATTTAACTGAACTTTGTTGTGGTAATAGTAAACTCTGCCCTGCCAAAATACTTTCCTGCTTTCTTGCATTTCAGATACAACATAGTAATCTCTTAGTTTAAAGGAAGCCCAGGGAGAATCTAAGATATTTCTTGTACTGTTCAGTATGATGCCATGTGCCAGCAAGGAGAAAACAAATACAATTCTGGCTGCACTGGGAAGCCCTGACAGCACTCCCTACATTTTCAAAACAATCCAGTTTTCACCCAAGACAATGGCTTGAAGAGAGGAATGCGTCACAAAATCTTACCTAGCTGGTTTTCACACATTACGAGAGACCATACCTTTCTTTTCTCCAAGATCCTGGAAGTCAGACCACCGTTTAAATCAGAAATCAGTTGGGCTTGTTGATGATACCAGGGAACCCTAAAATTTATGATCTATGAGAGATCTGATTTTATGATTTTGGCATTGAGTTTTCCCATCTGTTGTAAAGCACCTCATCCATCTGAATAATTGCAATAGACAGTGAATATAGAAAATATACATTGAATGTTTCTATGTTAATATTGATTTAATCACTCCTTCCCNAAAAAACCAAAACCAAAATAAAACAAAAACGAACAACAGCCCCCCCCCCCCCCCAAAAAAAAAAAAACAAAAAAAAAACCAACCCAACTTAAACTTGAAAGCTTCGGATTTATTTTTTGACCTTTGTATCAAGTTACACTTGTCAGATGTCATGGTTATCAAACTTCACAACTCAGGATATTTTCATTTCCAGTGGAGTTAGTAAGAGCCGAGGCAAATACACCACAAAAGATGACTGAATATGAAAATGTTGGTCTTTTCCCATATGAAGCTAAGGTGATTATACACCTCATTTTGGGTACCTGTACAGGTGCGTAAATTCAGAGGGAATGAACACAGCTTTCAACCGCATTACTTAATTTTCTTAACATTATGTTCTACAACTTGATTTTACTAAATTACTTTTTGCAGGAGAGATGAAGAACCTGGCCAAACCTGGAAAAAAAATTGTAGGCCATATTTGAAACTCCCTGCATAAGTTCTTCTCAGTCTTGCCCCTACAAAACACTTCTAATGAAGTGCTTGTGCTGTAGTACGTTGAGAGCACATCTGACCAAAAGTAACAAAATTAACAACAAATCAAACTCAGTCTCACATCTCCATCCTCTGACATTCTAAATTACTCTCTATGATCAGATTCTTAATGTTTTGACCAGTTTGTTTTCAAAGAGAGATTTATCTAAGTCTAACATCTATTAAGTAACTTCAACATCTGAGTGAGTCACATTGCTTAGCAGAGAGGTAACAAGAAGTACACACTTTTAGACTGAGATTCATCTGGCTTGTTTCTGAGATCTAGATTGGGATGAGATAAATCATAATCTGTAAATGACACTGTCTCTTCGTTGATCGCTCTGGGAGTTTAACAGCTACTTTAAATGTAAATGTAAGAGTCATCTACATTTAGTTGGTCACAACAGACAGGCATGTGATTTTTTTTTCTGAATTATGGGTGCATCTACCAAATAACTCCACTTTGGGATTTACCTGTATCAAAACTTGAGTTTTCTGGGTTTATATCTATTAGGGCAAATTGGAAATTAAAAAAATTGCTCCAAAGGCAATTCTGATGTTCATTCCACCAAACACAAATGAAAAGGTAAAGTAGTGACTTTCTTTATGGAAATACAGTTCTCCAATGACGATCTGTGGCCCGTCACATTTTTTCTCTAATTGATGTGCAATTTTACTATAATTACTTAAATTTCTTAATAGAACATAAAATTGAAACTTCCGCCTTAAATATCAAAGAAAGAAGTGGAAATAACTCATTACATCTTGATTCAGAAAACTTATGGTAGACATCTAATGGACAGATGCATCACACTCTCAGCATGCTGAGTCTTCTCCATGAGGTACAGAGGACAAGTTCCCATTCAGATGTATGAAACAGAGCCAGCTCCCCACGGTTATATCTATAGTTCCTGTCCCAGTTTGACCCTGCCAGCTGTCTCTGGATTGCTCATGGCATGACAGGCAACATGGCAACCTTTCCCAGCCTGTCCTTGTGCCTCACCAGTCATGCAGGCAAGGGTTTTCAGTATCTGAGCCACTCACTGGAAGAAGTAGCGGTTGATGTTTGTTGCAGCGCGGGTGGTTGGTGGATTGCTGCAACCTTCCTGAAGCGTCCCCACGAGGAGCGCTCTCCAGCGGGCACACAACAAACACAACCCACACACACAGCAGTTGATTAACTGGAACAGCAGAGGCAGAAAGGGTCCTTGTGCAGATTCTCAGTGGTAGTTTATTCCACCTCCACACCAGAAAGGCCCAAGAACAAACACACTGACAGTCAGAGAGCCCAGGCTTACCTGTGGGTAGAAGAGGGTGGAGCCAATGGTAACAACCAATCACCAAGAGGTGTGGGTGGGAGAAGGGAGTACAATGACCAATAGGAAAACACAAGGGTAAATGGACAGGGATACAAACCAATGGGATTACAAGGAACAAAGAACCTACTAGAAACCTGACCATATATGGCCAGCTGGGGCTGTAATGGCCAATGGGCCAGCAGGGGGGTGTGATGCTGTGGTTTCCTCACAGTTAGTGGTTGCATGGCAGTTAAACAAGGGGTCCATAGGAGAGGTTAGGGTCTAGGGGACATTTTTCCAAGGAATAGCCCCAGGAAGGCCCCTAGTGGGCCCACAGGCCTCCACAGATGTTGTTGGTTCAAAGTGGGCAATATTTGAAGCTCCTGTGACAGAGATGTAGAAAGAGGTTATATCCACAGGCCATTCTACTTACTCTCACAATTGTCCTCTCTAATTTTCTTTTTGGAGAAGATTCTCTTTGCTTTCTACTCTCTATCCTTTCTTGCTTTCTCTTCAACTCTTTTTATTGCTGCCCTTTCCCGCACGTTACATCAATGCCACAGAAATCTGAAATTCATGCAAATCAGGACACAGGATTTGTACTTTGCTGAGTAAAAGCAGTAGATGCAATTTGAGTGTCTTTCTTGCTCAGGTAAGTTGTTGATCCCCAGATACAGTGTGTTCTGAGAAGGCAAACGCCATGACAGCTTGTAAAAAGAAAAAGAAAAATGAAAAAGAAAAACCAACCAACAACTTGAAAGGAAAAAGGCTTTCCTTTTTCCTGAATGCCGTGTTTTTACAGTCTGTAGTCACCACTGACTGCAGCATGGGATCTGTACACCAAGCTGAAAACTGAGCCAGTATGGTTTTAGTTTCCGTTCTGGAGCCTGACAAGAAGCTAAATGTGTTCCTGATTAGCTCAGAAACACTCCTGTGCCTTTATTATAGCATTTGCTATTACATCTAGAGTTGTTAATTAACACATTTTAAAGACATCTTAAGTCTTATTTATAGCAGATGTAGCATTGCAAGTGATCTTCCATTCCACTTCAGCTTCCTTTCATTCTCTGAACATCTACAATAAATTTTCATTTAAAAAAGATTTTCACTTTAATTTGAGTTTTGAGATATCTGCTCAGTGTTGTTTCTTTTTCCCTTCTTTTTCCATCACAGACAGGTATATAAGTGATTAGGTTATACAAATTTCAGAGGGATTTTATTTTAAAAGATCATAGACCTATAGGGAATATGTAGCTTTAAAATGTATCACAGATACACACTGAAAGATGCTTCATAAAAGAATGACACTACAAGTTACATCAAACAAGCAAACATTTGTTATGGGGACAGTAAAATTTACTTTTCACAAAAGGAGCCTACAGTAATAATGCCTTCAATTCTATTTCCCAGAATGCTTCTTAAGTATGTTAATAAAGTCTTTATTGTGTCTGCTTATAAAAGTCGCCACCATTTCCCATTAGAAAGTCTCTGTTTATTCATCAAACATTTACTGACAGTGACTGCTGGGAGCAGGCTCAGATTTCCACTCCATTACACGTTTGTGGCATAAAACACATTAATTATAGATATATTACAATATTCAACTCATTGAGGAAAAATTAGATGATCAAGGCTCATTTTCCTTGACAATAAGCAAGTTAATGAAAATACTAATTACCTGATGATGAAGTGGAGCCTTCAGGATTGAACGCTTAGCATCTGTAGAAGAGCTCTGTGAATCTAGCATAGAATATTAAAGCCAGAAGCACTGGAAGTCTAAAGGGTGGTTCATGAGGTCATCATGTGCCCTTTAATCATAGGACGGAGTAGTTAGTTCATAATATAAACTTTTATATGAGGCTTTGAAGGATGTCATGAAAAGCCATATAAGCATAGTGTTCATTTAAAATTATTTATTTTAGTGAACTGGTGGGTTTTTGAATTAGTAGATACATGGTCTAGCTTAACTTTTTTAAAGGAACTGTGGAACTTAGCAATGATGAATTTCTGTATACAGAGATGTGTGAATGTTAGAATGGAGAAGAACAAGATGCAGCCACATGCCTTCATTTTCTCTGGTTTCAGGAAAAATTTATAATCAAAACTTATAATCATGGCATATGAAGTTAAACCATTTCAAATTCAGGAAATTCCTTGTTAGTTATTTATCTTTATTGCAACCACTTCTGCTTTTGTACTTGTATAATTCTTCTTAACATTTCCACATCAGACTGTGAATTGGAATCACTAAACTGATGATGTCATTCTTTGGTTTTTTTCCATGATCAATTTTACTTCTCATCTGCTTTTAAAATTTTACCATTATAGCTGGGAACTGTTAGGAGTAGGAGGTTTCCTTCACTCTGGACTGTTTACACTGTCTGTTAAAGACAGAACTATTGTTGGTTTATTCAGCTTAGTTAATTTTTTCCTCAATTATTGTGTTTGACAACAACATTTTAGCAGTTACAGATTGCTAAATGGGATTTTCCTGAGGTGGCAAATAGTAAATAATTACAAAATATTCCCCAAATACTGTTTCTTTTCTGAAGATAGTAATGTTCATGTTTAATTAACAAATTGCCTTCTTAAGTTTTCTGCAAGCACCAGCATTGTAGCACCTGATAAAACGACATTATTAGCTTCTAACTGCCCTAAAATTCTGTTGTGAGTCATGGATAAAAATATCTTTAATGTGATTTATTCTAATGGCACCTGTTACTGTAATATATTGTTTTTCTTATGAAAACATAAAGCTTTGTAAATCTCACAACCTCCTTCCTAGGAGCAGGATACTGGGGTGATGACAGAATCATAGAATAATATCATGGCCTGGGTTGGAAGAACCTGAAAGATCACCTAGTTCCAACTCTACCACTGTGTGCAGGGACACCTCCCACTAGATCAAGTTGCCCAGAGCCCCATTCAACCTGGCCTTGAACGCTTCCAGGGACCAGAGACCCACAGCTTCTCTGGGCAACCCATTCCAGTGCCTCACCATCCTCACAACAAAGAATTTCTTTCAAATATCCAATTTGAACTTACCCTCTTTTCATTTGAATACTTTTCCTCTCATCCTGTCACTACATGCTCTTGTAAAAAAGTCCCTCTCCATCTTTTCTGTTGATTCCCTTCAGGTACTGAAAGGCCACAATTAGTTCTCCCTGAAGTCTTTTCCAGGCTAAAACCCAAATTTGTTCCAGCTCTCTAATCAACCTGGTGGCCATGTTGGTAAAGGGCTCTCCACTGTAGATAAAGCCTCCATGGAAGTACCATGCAGGTCTTGAGCTCACTTTTTCTCTTCAAGCACCTTACCAATAGGTTTGAAACATGCAGTTTTTGTTGTTGATGTAGGCCATTACTACTGCTTTGTATCTAGGTGTTGTCTGCAGTACCATATTAAAGCAGCCATCCAATATCACTTCTCATTTAACAGGAAAATCTTTATGTAACAATAGTCCAATATCTTTCCAAAACGTTTCAAGCAGTCAGTTCTGAAATAATTTTGAATAAATTTCTTTTAAATGTTCCATCCCTCCTGTTCCATGTAAAACATTTTTGTATGACTTCCTGAGAAATCACTGGCAATAGACTTCTACTGAAATTAATAGAATGAGATTTTGACTTGGTAAAACACAACAAGACAAGTCTATTAACTGCTACCAAATGCCTGTGTGGTATACTTCTGTGAAAGAGAAGATGGTGGAGAGTGCCAGTAAAATAACTTAGACTGAAAAGATTACAGCTGTGCTTCTTACAACAACAATATTCTAGTTTAATTTATACCAGTTTTTTTGGCACTTCGTGATTTTACAGTTCTGCAGGTCTATAGGAAAGATTTACAATATCTGCTTTACTTCGGACAAAATGCCCTCCTACTTTGTATCTGATAGTCATGAGGTGGGACTGTTCAGGAAAAAAAAACAATGATGCACTTCCATGAGCTTTCACACTCAGCTTTCAGAAGTGTACAGGGTGAATGCTGTTCATCATCTGCTACTTCTTCACAGAGTTTATAATTTGTTTCCTATAACTTGTACATGCAATGAAAATGGAAAATAAGTCTGTCATCTAATATATTTTTGCAGTCTAAAATTTGAAAAGAGCCTTACACTATTCAAAATAGTTGAATAGCAAACTTTAGCAAAGGTGAAATCACAAACACATTATAAAATTAGCATTGCAGTTATAACCTCTAGCAATCTTGCTGCCTATCCAGCCCACAGGAAGAAAGATGTGCCTAAAAGCCCACATATGTACAACAGGCCACCAAGTCAGGTCACTAAATGAGAAATGCCCTGGAGAAGGAGGTAACCTTATCTTTTACCTTAAGCACACATGTTCAGGCTAGAAGGGATACACACATCCATCTGGCATTCATAATCCTGAAGCCAGCTCTGACTATAGGTTCCTAGTCAGAGTTTTTATCCTGAAGAAAACACAAGGAGAGATGTTGGCTCTTTTATAATGTATAAGGTAATCCTCATTTGGGAAACGGAATATGAGGATTCCAGGCCTTTTCTATGGGCTTTAAATCCATTTCATTTTTTTCATAGCATGACATGGAACTATTGGTTGCATAGTTAGGATAGAAGTTGAGGTGCCTGACAGAGGGACAAATCTGCATATAGCCTTATCCATATTGCCAAAGTTAACTAGATCTAAACTGATCTTGGGGGTTTGTTTCAACAAGGTCTAACTGGTCACCCTGACAGAGATGCCTGAATCAAACCGAGATGGCATTCAGTTATTTGAGAGCACAGCAAGTATTTTAAAAGTATTTACCAAGATCACTCCTGCCATATCGTCCTTCTGCTTTGACCTGTTCTCACTTTGTTTTCGCATACTTCCACCACAGATTAAAGAGTGCCTCTTCAAAACCTCTGTGCTTTCACAACAGCACAAACTGGAATTGCAAGTAGCCAAGCATCCAGTCCCCTAGCCCTTTTACTCAGGACCATGCTTACATACACTATTGCTCTTCTACATTCTTTCACATTTATTTCCTTTTTCCAATGCTTGCAACTGCTTGTAAATATTTCTGTAGCTTTATTCATGACTCATCGTTTCACAGAGGAACACACCTCCTGAGAAGATATAGTGAGAAAAAGCCTTTTTTGTGTGAACTATCAAACAGCAATTTTTTATACAGAGAATGCAGATACATTTTACACATGAACATGCACTGGGTTTGTGATGCAGAAAGCCTTCATACCAGTCCAATAATCTAAATCTTGAGTGGTGTTCCCAAGGATAATAGAATCATAGAGACAATATCGAGAGTGTCATCTCTACAAAGGTTCATCCTTGGTGTGTTCATCTGGATCTACCCAAGCAACACAAGACCGCTGGCAGGACTGAACAGAAAAATAAGTCTACTTTTTGAAACTGCATTAAATATTTTCAAAAGAAATTTTGCTGAGCAGTTATCACCAGTTTCACAGACTCTATAAAGCTGTCCATATTTTACTTGGTTCAACAATCAGAATTCTTATTTACAACAGTAAGATTTTTAGTCACTGAGTGAAGCCAGGGTGATGTGATATTTTTTTCCTCCATTTAAGAAGCAAAAAGTTTAATCTGAATTGGAAAACAGCATCCAGAATTTTTGGCAAAACTGAAAACAGAGACACATTTTTTGATGTGTAGCACAGAATCACAGAATTTCTAGGTTGGAAGAGACCTTCAAGATCATCGAGTCCAACCCATGCTCTAACACCTTAACTAGACCATGGCACCAAGTGCCACATCCAGTCTTTTTTTAAACACATCCAGAGATGGTGACTCCACCACCTCCCCGGGCAGGCCATAGTAGCACAGATTTTAAGCAGTTTGTCACAGGGATGCCATGTCATGATACATGATTACATCTTGACAAAGTAATAAGTAAAAAAGTAGCTTCAAGCAATATGAAGACTGAACTGACAACCACCCATTGTCAATGTGCAATTCCATTTTCTGAACAAGCAGAACTCTTCTGAAATCTTTTTTAGCCGTGGTTCAACATCAGCCACTATTACAGTTTGTGGTTGCACTAAGCACTGGGTCAGTGCAAAACTCAGCCTTTGCAATGTAAGTGTGAAACCCAGCCCGCCTTTCCAAGCCATATTTAATCTCATGTTTTATAAATCTCAGCTGACAGTTTTGAGACATGCCAGTAAAGAGATTTAGTCAAGTGCCCTGGGCCGTTCTCAGACTTACCTGTGGTAGTTCTCCATGGCTCTTGTTCAACCAGTGGTCACGTTTCCTTGTCAAACCTCAACAAGGAGGAAATGCCACACATGATCACCACCACATTCAGAACCTCAGAAATACTCTCTGATCTGGAAAATGTGAGCAGAGCCATACAATTTAAGACATAAGACTCCCATGATGAATATACACATCTGGTCCCATTTGAAGCAACACAGACTCTTCCTTCTACTCTCAACAGGCAGTTCCAGGAGGGAATAAGTTTTATGTGGGGGTCCTATATCATATCTGGTAATCCTATGGAGTTTTCATGCGTATCATATAATATTTCTGAAAGCATTAAAGACTTCTGCTTTAAAAGCGTTCCTAAATTTCTGACTAGCTTGTAAAATTAGACAAGAACACCAGCCATAGTGTATAGTCTCTCCACAGCACATTGTGCATCTTTATCTAGACTTTAAGCTCTGTTTAGATGTTTATGTGAGAGGATGGGATACCAGAATAATTTTTCTAAACTGCTAAGCAGCTTATGTGCCTATTTTCCATTGAGATCAAGAGAACCTGGGCACCTAACACATTAAGTAGTTTTAAATATTTTATCTGCATCTCTCAATAATTTATATTTTTGGAAATCCTACCTCTTGCAGTAAAAATGTACTGGTATTAACAGCTTAAGCCTATTCATATTTTCCAGTAAAAGACAAAATAGCAGAAATCATTCAGGTTTTTTCTTTTACACAGCAGCTTTGTGTCCTTACATCTTTTACTCCATCCCCCAAAAGCCTCAATAAAAACCCATTTAGTTTTATAGGGTTCAACTGCTTGTATGAATTTCAGTGAAGAGTGGAAACAAATTCCAGTTGTGTGAGTTTTTGAAAGACCCCTCAGCCATCAATGCTCTTTTTCCTGGGGGTTGTTGCATCATCCTGGGTATGACTGTCTTTCCTGTGAGCATTAATTATTATAGCAGTGATTTCCCCTCTTTCAGACTTTTAGGAAAGGGTTTCATTTCCTTAGAAGACATTATTATATTACTGACATTTCCTTTGTATATTTTTTTTGATATTTCAATTCAATGTAAGTATAATTTTACTCTAAAGACAGTGGGGTAATACTGAAAAAAACAAAACAAAACAAAAAAACAACCTATCATTCCATGAAGCAAGGAATCAAATCCTAGTAGAGATTTCCAAAAGAGTTCCAGAAATGTTCAGGGTATTAATGCTGCTCATTGTCACACAAATGCTGTACTGTTTTCTCTTGATTTCTTCAAACCACAGACATGGAACACGTTTTGTGCAGCCCTTGCTGAGAAATTTATCACATTCATAGCAGATTTGCAATCAGAGGATATTCTAATGATTCCAAATCCTGACTCTTAGCAGTGGAAAACCAGAGATGCTACATGACATCCATTACATCACTGTTCTACATCTAGTTTGTCTTAAGCTAAGACAATATAATATAAGTAAGAATCTCAGAGTAAAAGCTTACATGACTGTCCTGTAATACTGCCATCCAAAAATGAAACCATCCCTCTTTGGGAGATTTTTAGAAATTCTATCTGTGAATCATATAGGAGACATTTTCCTTATGCTAACATGTCAGATATTTCACAGAAGGCACATTTTTCTTTAGTTTAATCTCTAGCACTTTCAAAGTCTGCAGAGGCTTACTGCCTAACTCTCGATATTTGTTAATGTGATTTTTCTGACCTGAACACTTTTTGTATAATTTCATCCCTCCAGCATGGCATGTTACATTTAAGTTGAAAAGACTGTAGGGATACAAAGAAGGAATTATCGTGCTAGAGTCTGAAGTTAAATTCCAACATTTGCAAAGGACAAGTTGAAAAGAAACCCTTAATGTCCTAATTCATAAAGTTGTTAATTTTGACAGCTAAAATATATTACTTGCAAAAGAATGAAAGGAAAGGAGGCAAATAGTCTACTTTACCTCTAAAATGCTTTCTTCTTTGTCTGTGGCAGGTGCCCCAGGACACATTATACTGCCTGCTTTAATTTGTCTTTAATATCAGATGTGCCTTATTGATTTCTTCTGTGTATGTTTTCATTTTGAATAATTCAGAGGCACAATTTTTTTCCATTATGGTCAATAGCCAGAGAAAATTCTGAAAATAATCAATTGAGCCCTGCCTGACGATTACTAGTGTTGATATCCCCCGAAGTGAGGGAGTCGGAAAGGCCAAGGATAATATGACACAACAGTCAATCAGTGCAATCAGTGGAAGTATCAACATTGGCTGCACCATGAGAGCCAGATCCATGTCAAGGATCCATAACGGCTCCTAAAAGTTCAGATGCTTGACTTCTTGTCATATGCTGCAACAGATGGACTATGTAAGACTAGATTCAAAAGAGCCTCTCTCCCTCTTTTTCAAAGTGATAGGATCATAAAGCAGCTGTGTGGTATGATTTGCATAACACTTAATGTCTTAATTTTAATTTTTTTTCTGTCTTTAAGCTTTCCTAATAACAAGTACCTTCAAAGGAATGAGCAGGATGAGCACTTTGCCAAAAAACCACAAAAAAATGCAGAAATATTGTTTTGGTTTCAGCCTAATGCTGATGGATAACACCTTTAGCTAGAGATCACGTATGACCATTTTAGTAATTCCCACCACATCCTTCCATACAATCAGGGAAGATCACACTCAATTTATAGTGGAAAAATGTATGTTTTTCAGTGTAGAAATCTAATGAAGTTGCCAATAGTAGCTGACAAATGGTGGTCTTAATCATTGCAGATTTGAGAGTTGTTGCAACTTCAGCCCAAGTCAGGGCAAGAATCTGATTTAAAATAAGCATGCAGCTGTGTACACACTTGATAGCTAGATAGATAGATGTGTATGTGTATATATCTGCTGAAGTGAATATCTGCAGAGAATCCCTTAAACACAACTATTGCCATGCAGGCCAGTGAGCAGTGGCTGTGCAGCTCACCATGTCTATTACCCAAATTCATAAAATGACAATATATGGAATTAAACACTAAATAGCTTATAACTAAATACTTTAATGACAATCCAATGTGTACAAAGTAAAGGAGTAAATTGGCAGCACTAGCTCAGTTTCCCATGGATAACTTATTTATAAATCTCTCTGTGATTTATTATTAATCTCCTTATGCAATAATCACTTATGCATATAAACATGGCTAAGCTTAAAAATTGTATTCTGATTCTTGTTTCTTTACAAAGGAAATATTTTGACTATGGAACTCAAATCATCACTATTTTAATGGTTTTGAAAATATTAAAATGAAAAATTATGGAAAATAAAATTTTTGATACTTCCAGGTTTCTTTAATTTTTTGCTTTTCATCACAATATTTCAGAATAAACTAGATGAGACTCTTAACTCTCCATTAAATATATTGCTGTCAATCTGAAGAAAATTTTTAAACTAGAAATGGATAATTAGAATTGACATAGTTTATTTTTAAATCAGAGGCATGGTCCATGAAAAAAAAAAATCAAAATATTTTTTTAAAATTTATCTCAAAAGTAAAGGTACTTCTTCATAAATATTAATATGCTTTCTATGTTACAAACATATGTGATATGCTCCAATTATTTTCTTAAAAGTAGGTCACTATGCATTTTACTCCCGTTTTCCGTATTCCCATGACCACAAAACACGTTATAATTCTTGTTCCACAGTCATGGAAAACACGACCATAAAAGAATCTGATGTCTAGAACCAGAGCAGCAGACACAGTTGGGATGGAGCTTTTATGTGACAAAAGATCCACTCCATTGCAGCAGTACACGAAGCAATAACCATATGCTGCAATTGATTAACACAGGAGCGAAGCTGAGGTGCTTAATCAATCACAAAAGCCACTTATTATGAGTCTATTATAAGGCAACAGGAATTTTTAGTGTTATTCTATGAGCTAAAATATGAAACAGAAGGAAATAAAACAAGATATTGTTATTCTTTTCTGTAGGAAAAAAGCTAAGTGCCTTTTATCATCCTTTCCAGCGAGAGAGAAGATAGTGTGGTTCAGAAACTGTAGTGTATAAAACTTAATTAAACCAGGACAGACCCTGGTTTTAGTGCCTGCTTTGGCATATCACAGTTTGCATTCAGACTTCCATCCAGGCTGCCATGCAGGTTTCGAGGGAGAAGCTCCTGCCCACAGCCCCAAACCATGCCCAGGCACTGACAGAGAAGACCAGGCCAGCACAGGTCAAGTCCACAACCATGGCTGACAGCATCACTCGAGTCTGAGCCTGAGCCTTGTTGGGCGTTGTAATCATAAGCTAAGCCAGCAAGAATAAAAATCTACTTTGGGCAGACCTCAGAACTGGAAAGCAAAGAAAATAAATTCAAAGAGGTTGAACATTAAATGTTTTCAAGATATATTTCTTGTCAGGACAAAATACATGTTTTCAGACTCTAAGGCCACGATTTTTTCTTGTATAAAATTTAGACATTTTATTTAACCTGTCTCCACAGTGAGTGAAGGACAATAGGTACTTGCAGAAAGGATTTCATCTCATCTATCTAGATATCTTAGAATGACATTCATTGTCTTCTGATAGCAAAAAATGTCTGTTGGTCTCCTTGCTGTGGCATCATCTCTGTGTGCTTTTGTTTTGATATCCATAAAAGTAGGCAGATGCCCAAGACCTGTATAGTTCTCATTTCTTCTTTTCAACTGAAATCTTTTATTGCACTCAGCAATGTTTACCTCCCTGCCTGAAATAATGTGGCTGGATGAGAGAATACTTCAAGCCTTTCTGAAAGACCACCAAGTGCACTCTTTCCAAGCTGCTCCTCCCTTTTCTCTCTGCAGGATTCATGTTCACCTGTTGGTCTAGATCTGCAGCAGACAGAGATCCCAAATTGCCTGCTCCTGCCCCACAAAGGTGTTAGAACAGTGGTGAGAAGGTTGTGCTCTCACAACAGGTATTGCCTGCCTTGTGAAGCAAAGGCAGAAGTAAAGCAAACAAATGTAAGATCTTCTGAACCACGACTTGTGGAAACCATTGGAACACTGATGTGCAGCTGCCACTGCTTTCATGCCCACAAGGAATACACCAAGAGACACCACTTTTGACTTAAAAATTTTCCTTGCAGAATGCTTTAAGATGTTAAATTCTTCTTCTTCTTCTGAGCCCAATCACATCTAGATGCTTTATGAGTCATTTGGCAGACATATCAACAGCCTTTGGAGTATTTTTTTACCCTAAACAGATTTTTGTCAATACAAAGCAGAGTGATGTTTGTTTCAGACTTCGTTTATTTTGTCACTACTCATTTTTTTTCACAACCCAGATGTTATAAAGAGAAACAACACTTGGTTTTTCACATAAAAATGTTTCTTTATTTCAGAGAGAAGGAAAAAATTGGAATTTTTTGGCTCTGTGCCTTTGTCAGAAAAGGGCAACCCAAGGGAGTCATTAACTGTGGGGTAATCTCTTTGCTCATGGATGTAATATTAATGTAGTTTCTACAGTCTACCTATTAAACGAATTGCAGTGTAGGATTTTATCAAACCAAGCTTCTGTGAATAAAATAAATCTTATATAACATTCACTAATTAAGTATATTACCACCAATAATGTTGCAATGAGCACATTAGTGGAAGCTGACTTTCAGGATTGATATATTTCATCGAGTAAATGATACTACTACTTTGAATTTGGAGAGCTAGATTTTTTTCTGCTCATGTGAGGCTTATTTCTTGGTAAAACCTTAAATAAAATATGTAGAAGTATATTAAGGTAAGCAGCACTAGACTTTCAATTATTAGTATAATTTACTGAAAAATTGGTAAATTACCAAAATTCTGCTACTACTCAGAGAACTATCACATTTTTCTTATGTTAATATTCTCTTTTATTAATACCAAAAGATACTTAGTGAAAACAGTAATTTCACAGATGTTTATACTCATCTGAAATCATTTTTAAATGACATTTATGAATAAAGTCTTACAACCATTTTAGTAATATGCTTGATAATCAGATCAAATATGTCTCATTACTTTCTCCTATATACTGGCTTTTAAAAAAATTAATAAGATATTTGCATAGAATTTTTGTTCATTTTTGTATAAAGATGCCTATAAAAAGAAAACATGCACAAGCATCATGCCGGTTCACAGAATCGCAGAATCGTTTAAATATTTGTACTTGTATTTCTTTGAGCAAGAGATTAGAGAAGGCATGGGCTCCAGCTTTGTTAGAGGATGACTTTAACAATTTTACATGTAAAGTCAATTTTTAAGATCTTGTGGGATATGTAACTTTCACATATGTTGCCTGTTTCCTTGCTTTTCTTCAGCACATGTGCACATTTTTTCCCCACTGATTTGGTCATGACTCCCTTTCTGAACCCTTCTTCTGTCCTATCCATTTGATAGAGTATCACATATAAGGGTATAGACCATATTTAAGTCAACAAACTCCATATTGCCTGCTTCATCAACATCACTTTCACAAGCTGTCATATTAAAACTCACTTTTTTCAGTGCACTGAGCCAAACCCTTTGTCCCCATAAAAGTGTGCCTATAATAAACAAAGTGGATTTCCTTCTAAAGTGTTTGAAGATGATGTTCTAACAAAAAGAACAAAGAAATATATTAAATGATTGTGACTGGCCATTTGTTGACTGCCCATTCTATGTGTCAATTCAAGATGTGTTTCATTTTGTGACTGGAATCACTGCTCTAAAATTTTTCTCAAACCTGTTTGCCGTGACACTTCACATGACAGTAAAACCACAGATTTTCAGGTGTCAGTTCAGATGCCCAAAGATAAGTGCTAGCTAGTGCTAACTGATATTTCCAATAGAATTCCAAGACATTCCTATAGGGCTGTCACATAATTCTAATTTTGTAATTCTGTGACCTTTTGTGTTTTTAGAAGAAACCTTGTTTTTCTGTTTAGCTTGCTTAGCAAAAACACCTTTTCCTTAAGTCAAGCTACAACTCCTGGTTTGGTATCATCAAATATCTGATTAAAGAGAGATATTCCCAAATACTCTCACTGTCCTGGGTAGACAACCATGAAGAGGCAACTTATCCATGTTTTTATGTACTTCTTTTTAAAAAAAAAAAATTCCACCTAAGCATTTATACAACCTTTCTTTCGATCTTAAGTTCCTGAAATGTCATATCATTCTTGTGCTCAGCTAGACTCTTGCATTTTGTCAACATCTTTGCTCAAAAACTAAGAACAGGCTTCCTCTGAGGACTCACATGCAATGCAAAATGGTGATCTCCCTATTTTATATATGACACTCCCTTTCACACAGCTCAGAATCACATTTGCCTCTTTTTCACCAGAACTGATTGCCACTCCTGCTTTGTTTCTGCAGTGCTACTGCCTGACTAGATGTTGCTTATGTTGCTGGTTTGCTCTTGAACTTCCCCCCCGCCCCCCCCCCGGAGATTCTTCCTCAAATCCATCATCTTGATTTGTGGCAAATATGTCTTTAATATAGGAAGAGCGTTTTGAATTCTGATCTAATGTTTCTCTTCTCACAAAAGTCCCAAGTTTAGTGTCATGAGCAAGACATACAAAAGTAGCTCCACATCCAAAACCCAAGTGATTAATCCATATCCTGCTCAGCACATACTTCTTCAGGATCCATTTTGAAATGTTCTCCTGACCATAAAGTTTGTGTGTTATCTTCAGCTAAGTGTTCCACCTTTCACACACAAATGTAGCAGTGATTTTATTCAGATATTTTTCTGATTTGCTCATGAAAGTCCTACATGAGAATGTTCAGACTGATCCAAAGTTAAATTATGTCTCATACTTACAACCTTTCATTACATCAAACACTATTTTTTTCTCTCTTTTTCAATTAAAAATGAGGTTAGAAAGACTTGCTGTTGAAGACAGGCACATTTACCTCTAGTTCCCTCATTTTCCCCCAGTTTAGTCCTAAATGGCTATACCAATTTCAATTCAAATCAAATACATGCTTCTGAAATAAATCTCCCAATAGCCCTCATGCTTTAGTTCATATTCAGTCTCATGAGTTCCTCCTGGATTAAACTAAACTGGAAAACACCCATCAAAAGCCCACTAAATATGCTGCATGGGACCAAATGAAAGTCACTTTGAAGGAAGGCACTGAGTGGAGTTAAGGTCTTCACAACAACTTTGCCTCTCCATAGCCCCTCCTGCTGTGCTGCACAACTCGCTACAGACTTAGCCTAACTGCCCTTCTTCCAGTCTTCATCAAGTTTCCATGAACTCCAAAAAGTGATAGCTCTGCAGCTTTTTCAGCTGACATCCTATGAATTTGAGGGTGCATTTCTTCATGTTATTCTAACACCTCTTCATTCACTTTTGTTAATTTGAAAGCAGGAAAGAAAAGACTATAATGTCCTTTCTCTGTGCCTTCTGTTATTTACTTTCCTTCCCTTCTGTCTTCAGTACTGATATGATACTTTTTGTTGCTTTCCTGTCTATTCCCTCCCTAATGTATTTCTAGAACCGTGTCTGCTTGCCTTTCATCTCCCTTGCCAGTTGTAAGTCATTTTGCATTTTAGCCTTTCTGAGTTCATCCCTACATGCTTGTGCTATTATCCTCCACGCACATCCTTATTCAGCTGTCCTTGTTTCCACTTTTAAAATATCTCCTTTTTTTCCCATTCTTTACTCCTTAAAGAGTTCCTGATTCAGCCGCATTGTCTCTTCCAAGCTCTCCTTCGCATCAGAATACTTTGCTTTGTGCCTTTAATACAGTCTCTTTCAATAACTGCCAGGTCTCCTGAATTCCTTTATCTTTTATATTATCTTCCCAAGGGACCCTACTTACCAGTTTCCTCAGCTGTTGAAGAGTGCTTTTCTGAAGTCCATTATGCATACTCTGCTGTTCTCCCTCCTTCCTGTTCTCAGTGTGATGAGCCTGTGATCCCTTTCACCCAAACTTTTATTCCATCATCAGATTTTCAATGACTCTTCCTGTGTTAGTTTGGTTGCTATCTAAAAGTGCTGTTCTTTCTACAGCCTTATCTACCACACCAAATCCTGGACAGGTAATATAATGAAGTGCATAACAGAGAGGAGTGTGGTGCTAGAATAAGAAGAGCCCAAGTCAATCCAGTTTATTCAGCATTAGTGAGTATTCAGCTGCATTATGGTGGTCAGTGCACTTCAGTGAAAATGCATGACATCTCGAAGGAGCTCAAAGCACAGTGACGACCAGAGTGCCAGAAAACAGGGACTGCAGGAGAAGATTGACATAATCAGGCTGTTCAGACTAGAGAAGTCCTGAGAGGGGGGATATGTTGATGTTCTCAGTATTTTAAAAAATGGTAAAATTATCTTAAATAATCTGTTCTCTGTGGCGTTCTGCGGAAAAGGAAAGCGTTTAGGTTGTCACCATAAGTTCAACTCAGTCATCAGTCACTTTCTAGAAATGAGGATAATAAACAGAAGAATAGATAGCCTAGGGGAGAATGGATTTAAGAATGAGCTATGCAATTACCTGTCAGGATAATGTAACCACTGTAATCCACCAGAGTCTCACACCCACAACCAGATCACTCTCACAGACACACAGATTTGCAGCAGCATATATTAACCTCATGCATACATGAAGAGCTCACAGAACAAGGACTTAGGGGAAGCATACTAAGAACAGAGACAAAAGTATCTAACATCCTTAGCACATTTTAAACAGCAAGCAAATAATGAGTTCCAGTTTTATCCATCAGGCATATTATTTCTTATGTATGCCAGTGTCTTACTGTATTACAAAAATGATAAATTTCCCCTTGCATGCAAACTTTTGTTTCCTTAAAAAAATTTAAAGTCAAGTCACCTCTGTATAACATCAAGTTTATGAATATTGCAAGCTGTTTTCAGAAATGTAGAGTAAGACTATGTGTTCAGGCCTGCAGAATGGAATCACAGAATCACAGAATCACTAGGTTGGAAGAGACTTCCAAGATCATCGGGTCCAACCCAGCCCTAACACCTCAACTAGCATGAACCTCTCTGCTAACCACTTTCCTGGTGAGGAGAAGATTTCATTGCAGTCCTTGTACTCTTCTTGGTGGACAATATTTCCATCAGCCTCAATACTGCACCTGAGCTGACATCCTGGGACACCGTGCAGACCAGTGCAATCTTAAGGCACATCATCAACACTAGACAGGATAGTTGTCACATGAGGTACAGCGTGGTGAACCTCTCCCAACAGAATGCAGATGTTCTTTTGAGACACCTCTGCTGTCTTCCAGCTGGATTTCTAGAGTTGCCTCAAACAGCACTCCAATATGCTAAGTACAGAGGAGAGACAACTCTTTGACTTCATGGTGGCTCCTTAAAAATTGCTGCTAGGACCTTTGCTAATGCAGTTGTTTCACAGAGAGCAAGGCAGGTTCACGAGGCTGAATGGTCTCAAGCTCCAGGTCTTCTGAGGCCAGGAGAGTCTCCTGCCTTTGGAGTGCATGCTACAGCCCATGTAAGTGGAGTGCATTAGCTGCATTCCCCAGGAGCTGCAGAAGGCAGAGTGCATGCCTGAGGCACAGCCCTCCTGGAGCTCCTGACGAGGTGCTGTGCCTCTGCATTATCCCCGATGTGGTGCCGTGCCTTCAAGGCACAATTGAGTCCTTAGTGTTTTGTCCAAGCTATTGCTTCAGAGCTTGAATTTATGATATGAACAGAGATAGCATAGCTCTTAACCAAAGTTAATCATCAAATATTTATATACACTAAATACTACAGTTTCTCACAGGCAGGGATAAAAATACAGCTTTTTAGATGAGGCTATCATTTAATGTATAGGGGTTAGCCTTTGATAAATTCCCCAAATCTTCAGACCTTATCTCAAAAATACCCTCCTCTCATTCTTCTTAGGTTAGAAAAGTTATCCACAGTTGCATCTCCAGACCTGGATGCTCAGTGCATCTCATCCCTTTCCTTTCCTCTTTATAATAAAGACACCATGTCAGTCGGTCTTTCTCCCACAAAACAAGTGATAGGACTAGAGGAAATGATCTCAAGTTGCATCATGGGATGTTTATTTTGGATATTAGGAAAAAATTATTCACTAAAAATATCATCCAGCAGTGACTGACTGGTCAATGGAATCACTGTCCTGGAAGTGTTCAAAGACACACAAGTGTGGTCTGTAGGAGCATGGTTTGGTGGTGGATCTGACAGTGTCAGGTTAAAGGTTGGACTTGATGATCTTAGAGATCTTTTCCAACCTAAATCATTCTATGATTCTATAGCATTTCCCACACAGTAACTATTCTTCTGTTGCTCATACAGTATGGAAAGTTTTGTCCATTTATTTAAAAATCTGGGTGACTTTTAGGCCTATTTTCTTTTAAATGGATCATCTGAAGGGCTGATTTAATGCACTCATAATTCAGCTGCTATGAGTTCCAGAAGGGCTGGTTGGATCTTGCTAAGATGAATTTGCCTCTGCCTACTATGAGAGAAGATAGTAGTATGGGACCATGGCCTTTGCAATGTAGACTTTGCCCAATTATGAATATTTTCAGTCTGAGATTCACCTAATTTACCTGACAAAGGCCATGGCTTCTCCAGAAATTGGCCTTATCTATCAGCTACCTCCAGAAAGGGAAGAAAAGTTCCCAGTCACTCCTTGCTTTTTTTGCCTTTCTTCTCCCCAGGTCACAGCTACATCATGGTCCTTCTCTCTCCTTCTCGCTAACCTGGCACTCAGCAGACTGATTCAGTTTGGAGACCTACCAGAAGCTAAGTACTTGTTAATATCATTGCTGTGTTATGACAGGATAGTTTTCAAAGAACTGATGAGATTAGTCGGATCACTGAGGACCCATTGAGCATTTACAGAGGTGTAAGATGAGCAGCAGCATTGCCCAGGTAGGAGCAGAAAGAAGAACAGGACTTAACCACATCAGAGAGCTTAGCCCACGACAATCCAATGTCCCATTGAAACACAGTCTAAGCAGTAAAAACTCAAGTGAAAAGTACTTCCAACAGTTGAAAATCCAAAAATAGAGCTGAACCTGACAGGAAATCTCCTTGAATTTAGTACTCTGTACCTCGTTAATAAATAATAGCCTAGTTATTGACTGCTTATGTTTACAGTATAGAGACCAACACATAATACTTCATAGCCCTATGACATGAAACACCATGATCACAGGAATGCAATCCTGAACTGAACTAATTAGCCCTGCAGAGGAGGAAGATTTCTTGTTTAAAGTGCCATAGTGCTGTAATATGGATATATTGTTTCCAGGACCAAAGCTTGTATTTGTTGTGCATGGTACTGCCTCACTCAGCAGTAACAGCTGCAATTAGTGGCAGTCAGATAAATCTGGTTGCCTAATGCAGATATTAGAAATTTCAAGGTTTATTTGGGGGTTTCTGGTATTAGACAGTATCAATTGACGTAATGCTGTTTCAGGAAAAATACCAGTCTGTCAGTCTTCAAACAAGAGAAAATTCTTTGTAATGTGCTTAATATTCATTTGCATATGTTGCAAGAATGGAAAAGGCAATTTTTCAAGCATGATCTTATTCAATGTTTTCTGTGCTTCATGGTCACAAATATAACCCTAAAACTACACACCAACCAGAGGAGACATTCAGGTGAGCATTCTGAAATACCTTTAGGTTTGGAGGGCATCTGCAGTCATTACACCCCCACTATTTGGAGTATAAAATACCTAGAGCAGCACATTAAATTCTACAAGAAACCAGCTACAAATTTTGAAGTATTTTGTATACTTGTTAATATCCATTTTCTCTTACATGTTTGAAGTACCTGTGCAATTGAATTATCACCCTCCTATTTCAAGCACTGCTATACCATCTTCAAAATTTAGTGTCCAGTGGATGCAGTGATTTTATGTCCAGGTTTAAGATAAAAAGCTGAATTTAGAGAAGCAGGTTCTCCAGCAGGACTAAACACACCAGTGATGGGAAAAAAAAAAAAGCAACAACAACAAACCAAAACAAAACAAAAAACCTTTAAAACTACTTGAAGTTAAGTTGCCTTTTCTCCAGAAAATGTCTTCCATATCCTATGAATCTCTTCTGCCTTTTCACCACTTGAATGTCATAAAAGGGGTAAAGTGGAACAGAGTTAAGGCCTCCTTTCTTTTCACAGAGCAAAGCCTAGTTTGCAACAAATGGACAGCTTTTAGAGAACCATTGGGATAGAACAAGGCCAAAGAATAATAGGTAGTACATTACATCAAGAGCAGTAAGCAGAAATCTGAAGACCACATAATGAACACACTTTGTAAATGGTGTGGGAAGGGAGGGGTGAAATTTGGTCTCTGTGATCAAGGGTAAAGTATCTGGAATTAAGACCTGACATCATGCTGCAAGTATTATGTCATCTTAACTAGCCCATCCATCTCAAGAGAGCTGGCCAATGCTCCTACACTTTTTTGGGGAGCTTCAGATCTGTTTGGCAAAATCCTCTTAAATGGGAAGGTTCATGATAGTGGGTGTTTAATATTTTTTTGTCTGCAGGCGCTCTTTGCAAATGCCTTTTTGGGGGATTCTTTCTGGATCTGAATTATTTCATAGCTCAGTGCAGAGACTTCTAAATGTCACTGACATTAACAAGTTGTACAAAGATGATAATCTCAGTTGGGCGCCACAGATTGAGAACGTGCCGGCTTGTATGAGTCGAACAGACTGTCAGGGATGAGAAATGGAAAGTGCATAAAGCCAAGTGTCATTTCCATAAGAACTCTCATGTCTGAGGGAAAATCTATCAGAAAGGTGTGTCAAGACCAATCCTACAAAATGCAAATCATTCTATAAATTACTTTCTTGAAATCCAAAGTGAAGCAAAATAGAACTGGAAAGATTTTGAGGGGGAAAGATAATCTTTTCAGACAAATAACCATTAACAAAATCTGTATAAAAACTGTGGAGTTCACTGGAGAACTAAATTTGGCAAGGAAGCTGACATAGAAAAGGTTATTTACTTAGAAGATGCTTGAGAGATCATATGTTTTCAGACACTAGAAAAAAAAATCTATAGCTATTAGAAAGGGAAAGTGGAAGTGATATTCTTATAAAGGGCAACTTTGAGCAGTGACCTGCAGCTTATTCAGATTAAACACACAATTCTGATTGTAGCCATCAAGGCTTTACTCAGATCTGGGTATGAAGATTTCCAGTTGTTTTTATTAAATTCTTCAAGCACTGAAGGTGGTCACAAACTCTTGTTAACAATTCTAAACAAGATCTGCAGCAAGAATAACTGTAATTTTGAATTTTATCACTATCCTTCAGAATGGATGAGCACACCTGTGAATTTCAGCAGGTATTTTCCTTTTATTTTCCTTTTTTTCCTTTTTTTTTTCCCCAATGGTCAATTTATTCAGAAAAGCATGGCGAATTCAGTGTTAAAGTGAATGAAGTTGAAAGCAGTATTTACATTCAGTGTAGAGCAAATGCCTGATTTTGCAGGGTGATATAGGAACAGAAATCTGCTCTTGGTGGTCGGTATTACAGCTTCATTATCACTGTGACTGAGGAGCAGAGACATTATGGACCAAAGACAGGCAAGTGTCCTCACAAATGTGCATACTGTGATCTCCTTAATGAAGAATATTGATATTTAAATCTAGTCACAAGGACATGTGTGAACGAGAAAGAATGATAGAGGGAGTAAGAGAGAGGTCCACAAAGGGATCTAAGTGGCAATAAAATGTTTAACTACTATTTCATACATTTAAATCCAAAAGTTATTTCTTTAGGAGCTTTGTTTAAAACCTAGTTGATCCCTAATGGCCTTTGCAGCCATTGTGCTCCCAACTGCTGTCATTCAAGGTTGCCCAAGAACACTAACTTCCTTCTTTGTCCCATTCCAGAAGTGCTGTGCAGCACCTGTTTCATACCTCTAACATATTTTAAAGGTTAGGCTCCCTAAGAAATACTGGCAGAATAATGAATGATGCTGAATCTCAGTGAAGTGGTTGCCCATGTTGTGCAAGTCAGATTAAGTCCGTCTGTTGCTGAAAGGAATTTGAATCCACACCTTCAGGGAGGATACCACAATCCTACTACTGAGTAGAATGATCTCTCTTTTCTGTGTCACCTCTCATGCAAAGGTTTCCGCTAGAATATCATCATAACATGCTATTTCAGCCTGGGAGAGGAAGCCTAGAAGCCCTTGTGAAGGTAAAATCTTTGCACTGAAACTTGTTAAAATATTCTTTCAATTTCTCTTATTGACTGCCAGTAAAGGATATCACACTGTGAACATCACAATCATCCACTGCATCATCTAAAGCCTCATCACAGTGACTGTAGGGAGATGTAGTTCCTTTGCTGTGTTTCATTTACAGCCTGTCCCTTTTTTTTACTGTTGTGAAAATTTCAGCAGTTCCTGGTAAGTTAGCATAACATGAGAATTTGAGAAAACCTTTAGGAGGAAAGAGAAATGAGATGTGTCAGAGTTCACCATAGGGTTGTCGAACACATATGCGTTTGGCTACAACAGCCATCAAGAGAATCATCCCATGCCCTCCTCTAGGAAACATTTAGTGAGATTCACTAAACCAAGTCTAAGCAGTCATTAGCTGGATGGTCAACTGACCAGTCCATACCAGTCCATAATATGACAGCTAAGATTGGCTATTGCTTGTTGCCAAAGTCCTCTGAAGCAGCACTTGTGGCTCTGGAGAAATGTCATGTCAAACTCAGTGGGCTTCTGCAGGTTGTGTAGAAGCTAATCAGCTTTTACTGAACACCCTCTATGCCATAAACCAACACTGTGCACATGCTGTTTGCTAAAATTGCAGGGTGTTTTTCTATCAAGTTGCCTTTCCATTACATTATGCCCTGTGATTTATATTGCTAGCTCTGCTGGATTGTGAGTACTGCCATGGAGGGGTATCTGAAACATGCAATCCATAACTAGAGTTGTGCATGTATGCTATTGTATCTCCCCTTGTTCAATTGCTGCATTTACAGTGTCAGTGAAAAGGGGCTCTAAATATTTTTGAGGGTGCTGTTCATTAAAAAATTTCTTTTGCAACCCACTAGATGATTCAGAGTAGATCGAAATCAAAGTGGAGTTTTGAGCACTGGTATACCCATTTCAGATGATAATATTATGCTTTTCATAAATAAAACATTTTGGTTTTATCAAAGTAATTATTTGTAATAAGATTATTTGAAGTTACTGAATAAAAAGTGTTGCAGGCTTTCTATGGCAGGAAATAATTTGAGATTTCAGCATTTCACACATTTTAAAGACAAGTGCATTTTGAAATGTGAAAATTCCTGTGAAATAAAAACTTCATTTTGCAATCAGATCTACTGACTGACTTTTTTTAGTACTACAGATAGCAGTTGTATTTTTAGTGGGAATTCCTGACGTCTGTTTACAAACATTCATTAACTAGGATTTTCTAGGAAATATTTGTCCCTATCTTCTTACTCTTTCTTCCATACCTTTCTCTAACACTGACTAATGTAGTTATTTGACAGATTATATGTTAAAGCAAATATTTTAATTAAAGGAAACAAGTATCTTGGCAGGTCAAGTCAGCACCACCAAGTGCTCCTGGATACTTAAAAGCAGAGAACCCTAAGTGAAAGTAGCAGAAAAGGAGAGTGTTGCTTGTATTCACAGCCATTGCTAGTTATTTTGGAACTCTGAGGGCAGCAGGTACCCCAACACAGAAGTCACAAATTCATCTGAACTGTCAATAATTACATAAATACCTGCAAAAGGAGTATCATGTCCTGATTACAGGGATCTGTACAGATAGCTACCTATCAGCCAGCTGAGAAAGCCTTTTGATCATGATTATGATCTAACTTGCATTCTTCCAGAAATTTTATTCTGGATGAGGCAGTAGTTTCTGTAGTGTTCTCAGGAGATAAGTCATCATGGAGATATCCACTTCCACCCCTGCTAGAGCTGGCTTTGGACTCTGGTTATTCTCACAGCATATGACTGCATCTCAAAAACTTGTCTGGCAAAGGAATTCAGTGAATAACGTTTTTTCTTTCATCAGCTTTTTTATCTCCCTTCCCCCAGTCTTACATTAGATGAACTGATGCACTTTGGTATAATGCAAATATATTAGGAGTGTGTGATTAGATAAATGAGATTTTTCATTTCAGTTGATGAGATATTGTGTCTTGCTGTTTTACTTTAGATATCTATTTTATTCTGAGTAGCAAAACAGAGTTTTCACAAATGAAATGAGAAAATATTTCATCAGGTTTCCCTCCAAATAATGGGTTTTAACTTTTTTTTAGTTTTTCACAAATAATTATTTGTTTAAATTACATATGGCAAGATCAGTTATTAGATTTACGATACATAATACTCATGCTGTGCAGACCAAAAAAGAATTTTAATTTTTCCTTCCAAAAATTTCTCACCTGTAAGAAGTAATTAGGATTCTCATTAATTGCAGGGTTTAGGGTTTTTTGTTTCATTGTAGCTCTGCAGTGGAAAGAAGCAAAATCAATTTTGTGATGTAATTGCATTTAGAGGGAGAAAGAGAACAAAAGAGTCAGATTACTAATATACAGGAAATATACGTATGTGTATTCCTTCTTACCATAAATACTGACATTTTATTTATTTGTATTAATCAATGCATAGGAAGCCTGCCAAGAATCATTAAAGCAATACATAGTAAAGGCAAACCAACAACAGAAGGATTTTTTTTTAAATCAAGTATCAAATTAAATACTTAGCTAAAGAGTACAGAAATAACCATCCTACTTAGAAAAAAATCAATTTCCAGTTAGAGTAAAATGGGGAAAAAAAAGAGATGGTGACAAAGAAAATCAAGAGAACAATGCAATGAGCAAGCAAAGATAGATTCTTTCAAAATAATTGTATTCCCCAAAACATGGAGATAGTTGCGATGAGAGATACACCATCACTTCAATTTTTTCAGTGTATGACTTGTGTGAAAACAAAGGAAATAAACTGAATAGTTTGTGCTCTTTTCCCTCTTAATTTGAGTGTTTTCTTGAAGGAAATGTTTTCTATTGCTCAGTGTAGAAAAGGTACAGAATAAATTAAAAGTAATCTCAAAGCAGCCATAAAAATAATGCACTAAAATCCAAAAGACCATTAGAAATATCTTCCTCCTAAAGCTGTTTCTTCCAAAAGTATTTCTTTACTGCCTAAATACAGCTGTGATCTTTTTAAAGGTTTCATACAATTTCCTCTCTTTTTTTTTCCACATTAAAAAAAAGGATCCCATAATGTTATATAACTAAAGCACCATTCAACCCTGCAGCAACAGAATAGGTCAGAGTGCCTCTGACTATTCATGACACTTGACAACTAATTGACTCCCTTGCATCATTTTGGATCACTCCAACATCTCCCTCAAAAAAGCAGTTTGTTGTAGAGGATCTCAGCACTGGATGTGTGAGGTTAACAAAGCTAGATAGCTGAATTTTGTCCTAGAAGGTCCAGGTGGTGAGTGATGAAGTACCTGCATATATTTTAGATGCGCATTCTAAGTGATATTATTGAATCTGTACCTGAAAAAATGCAGCATGTGTGAGGTTTCTCTTGGCCAGTCTGAGGTGTCTTACATGCTGACATTTACATATAAATTATTTGTCTAGATACTTAGGCAATGAGGAGCAGTAGACATTTGTAGATTTCAATTCACATGACATATTTGGATATCTACTTTCAGAAGAGAAGTATCACAACTCAGAAGCATTTTTTGTTGTTTTCTGTTGTCTGTAGAAGGAGGCAATTACCTCTGATTGAAGCTTGCTAATCCCATCTCAACTCAGTAAACAAATAAATGTTTCCATTTCCTTTGGTCACCATCACATCCAAAATATTTTAACAGCAATGAGCTGCCTTTGACCCAACCTCTATTCTGAAAACTAATGACTTTAAAGGTATCTAGAAGAGGTGATTGGCTGGCACACCCTGTAATCTTCATTTTATTAGAAATGGCCTGTAAAACTACAGTTGTCTATACCTTCTCCCTCTTTTTCTGCCATAAAAGCTATTTGGAATTTTTCATTATTTCAGGAATGTCACCAGATTATCAGGAGCTCTGACTAGACTATAGTGACTAATGCCTTAAGTGCTAATAAGAAAATTACCAGAAGAAAAATAAATTTCATGCAGTCCCAAGATAGGCTTCATAGATTTCAATTGTTTAGATTCAGATTGTTTAGAAATAACAATTTATTTTATAACAATTTATTATATAATTGTATATAATTGTATATATAACAATTATATAACAATGTGTGGGTTTCTTAGATGCTTATAAGATAGTGTAGCAGTAGAGCAACATAACACTGCTAGGTGTACTAAGTCACCTTTTTTATTGGGTTTTTTGGTTTTGTTTGGGGTTTGTTTGCTTGTTTGTTTGTTTGGGGGTTTCTTTGTTTGGGGGGATTTTGTGGTGTTTGTTTGGTTTGGGTTTTTGTTTGGTTTTGGGTTTTTATTTTGTTTGGGATGTTTTGTAACTGGGATGAGTTTTCAGAATGCAGCTTTGTGTCTATCAGCACTTCGGAATACTAATAGGAGAGAGAAGTTCCCAGAAGAACGTGATTTGCTAGACCTGTTCAGTCTGACCTTTAATTCTTTCTGCTCTGCTGAGTATGATATCCCTGTGATTCTCAACTAAATACACACTAGTGTCATGGTTAAAACACTTAACCAGGTTACAGAATATTTCTGGTCCTAAACTACTCCCCCAGGTGTGGAGCAGCCAGCTTCTATGTGTACACAAGCCTGTGGTCTCACCCTGAGAAGATCCTCCCCTCCACAGGTGTATATTCAGGGTGTGTGTTCACACCTTTCCTCCTGAAGTTGGTCTAAAGGGCACAATTAGGGCACACATACCTGTAAATTCTTCCCGCAGACTGAGAAGGCTGTGGAGTATTTGCTTTTCTTCATGAAGAGCTTTAAACACCCAGTGTTGTTGCTGATTGAAGATCTGATACATAAGTACTTAACAGAAAGCAATCAGATACATAATTGCCCCGTGTTGCCCCTTTCCTACTGATTGTCACTGACATCACAGAAATCAACATGAAGTCTATCATGAATCCCTAACTAAATGTCGAATTATTTTTCTTTGGCCACTGTGCATCCCAGAGCAGGACACCTTACCCAGCCTGCTGACACTCAAGCTTCTTTTTTGACAGACAGACTTCATTGACTGTCTGTCCTAGTGACACTGCAGATCATCAGTAGCACTTCTTTTGATGCTAGACTGAGTGCCAGAAACTGAAACAGAAACGGAGAAACAGGAGTGGTATCTCTGGCACTTTAAAGTTCCTGATGGATTTTTCTTCCGCACAATTGCATTGGCTGCACACATACAAGAACACTCTGGCTACAAGTAAAATTATTTTATGAACTTCCCAATGTGTTCCAAGAATCTTCTAATTTTAATTAAAATGTGACCTAGCAGCATCCCTGAGTACTTCCCAGTTTAAGGGCTAATGGGAACATGACTCTCATATGCCAGGGCAGGAGTGGAACATGGGCCAACATGGTGCTGGCTGCCCCCCCAGGGTCAGCCACCTGCTCCAGCACTTCTGAGCCACACCATGGAACCCACTTGCTTGCTGGTTTCTCATTTCTTCACTTCTTTTTTTTTTTTTTTTTTTTCTCTGAACATGACTAAAATTGGAATAATTTAAAATGCCTTCTATCCTTTTATTTTTTAGAAAGGCAGGTAGTGCAGAGAGCTCCTGGCATGTTGAAGCTAAAAAAAGGTTATTAACAGCAGACAAGTCAAGAGCCTTTAGGGAGAATTTCCCTATCTCTTGCCTCATCCTATCCACATCTCACCCTTAATCTTGCTCTCTTTCAGTCTGGAAGAGCACACACTAGCTTAGTGTAACTTAATAGTTTTCCTTTCTAGTCCCCTCTTTCTCCTTTGTGCTTTCAATAGATTCAAGGATCAAGGCCCAGATATTTCTTTTAGCTTGTTGAACTTTAGAGAATAAGAACAAAAATGAACAAAGCCAACAGTTTTTCATAAGTGATAGCCAACAGAAAACTTCCTCTGGCTGAAAAGTTCAAAGACTCTATTTTCAGAGACAGAAGATCCTAGCTTTCCTATCATGCCTTTCTGGATAAATATTTTGTTCTATTGGGACAGAAAGAAGTAGCTAAGAATGAGTTTGCAGCCAAATGCTCCATTTAAGGAGGATTTTGAGGATTATTCTGTGCAAGTGAGTCTGGAATGTCCGTGGTTGGATAAAGGGATAAGAGTTCAGGAAGGAAGCAAAAATAACTGAAGTAAAAGAGGAAAAAAAAACCAAAGAGTGAAGGATTAATGGTAGGCAGGAAGGAAAGAGAGAGAGAAATAAGAAAATACAAAACATGAGAAGGGGTTATTTAAGGTCTACTTTATGCAAAAATCAATCTAGTCCCCTCTTTTCCTGAATCACTTCTTCCATCTTCTTTCTGAGGCAGGGAAAACCAGTTGTTTATCTTTCCAAGTGAAAATTTACCTCTGGTTCATATTGTGACATGGCAAAGATTTGTCTGGTTGTTTTTTTAAATTCTTTTTCAATGTGTTGTACAAGCAAGTCAATATTTATTTTTCTTTTCTTTCTCTCACTGCCTAATGCCAGAAATTTTCAACATCCAGTAGGTGTTTTCTTGGGCAGATATTTGAAATTCAGCTCCTGAATTAGCAAGTTCATAGATATAATTTAGTGCTCAAATTCACCCCATGCAGCATAACCCTGAAACTTCCTAGGTCATTTGTTGATAAATGAGAGCCACATCTTCATCAGGCATATTAGAAGTTCAAATTATTCACATCAGTGTACATAACATTATATTTGCCAGCATAGAAATACACATGTTATAAAAATCAAAGAAAGAAATCCATTATCTTTGTATCAAGAATTAAATGATTATGGAAACATGTTTAACAGGATTTTTTCTTTTGAAATTGCATAAGGAAAATGAGGCATAGAAGACATCTCTGCTGGTATAGATCTGCCCCTTCTTAAGTCCATGGTAAAATCTACACTGACTTCAAGAGGAGTTATGAAAGCAATGCAAAATGTCTTTAAGATTTTTACCTTAAATGATAGATCTGCAAGGGATTTTAGTTAAACATCATAGCATCTATCCAGCAGAGATAATTTTGCAGCAAAATCTGTAGTCCTAAATTAGATGTCTGTTTCCTTACAGATTGTACTGAAAAGATAGAATCCACAAAGACATGCTAGGCAAGGAAGGACTTCAAGATATGTCAATATTAAGCACATGCCTTAAACCTTCTCCCTGTGCTGCAACTTACTTTTGAATTAGAGGAGATGCTGTCTTCTACTTGGAATTCCATGATTCTAAAGTCCTGAATTACAGCATTTACTCCCTAACTAAAGGGTGTTCTGTTCCTCTTCTAGCTTTTAGATTATAAAAGGGCCTAAAAAATGCACTCTTAGTTTTCTTTGCCACATGGAACTACAATCTCCCACCTCCAAGAAAAGTGCTTGTTCTCCCCAGCCACAGCTTTCCTGGATAATTAAGTAATCACTGGAACAGACAGAAAGTGTGAAGTACTTGATACTCCCCTCCCCACGAGAAAAAAGAAGCTGGGTTCCAGTTCGTGAACGAGTGTATGTATTTAATACTAAGTAATCATTACAGCAGTGACTGGAATCCAGATCTCCCCTTTTCCCAGGTGACTGCCTTAAGTACCAGACTCTTTCTGTCTTCTGAGAAGCTTGTTCTTTCACTAGCTTAATGAATATTTAATCACTCTCTGTGAAGTGGAACATCACATCTTGCAAGGAGAGGCTGTGAGCAGCCAACCCCAGAAAATATACTAGCCTGATGCTTAGAACATTCTGGTGAGAGATGCAGTTTCAAATCCTTAACAAAACAGAATGAATTGAATCAGAATTCTCTACCTTTAAATGAAAACAAATTCTCACTAAACTTAAAGCATAGGCTCTATTCTACTTTAATGCTACAAATCCTGAAAGGCTTGGCATCCCCCATTCATTTACAGGGCCACAGAACCTGGCAAGGTACGTCAGGAGTTAAACCTATTCTCAGAGCCTTACATATACAATAAATTTGTTGGATAAAATAACAAAATCCCAAGCTTGTATAGGCATGTGCTACATATCTGAAGGATCAGGATTTAGGCAGCTAGCAGATTGTCCAGAAACAGGTTTTTGACTCTTGGATAATTTCAATAATGAAGTGCTGGCTGCTTGGGCACAGTCTGAAAGTGTTATATCATCTCCTAATTCCCTTTTAGGAGTTAGAAAAATTAAGAACATTAATTAGGCAGTCACAGACTGCCTAAATTGGGTGCTTAGGCTTCCTAATTGATTAGTGGAGTGAACTAGGCACCAAAGAGCAGTCCAGAGAGTTTGCCTACTGGGAGCAGACTCACATAAAGACAGCAGTTATGAAACGTCAGCCACAGAATTTGGCTTAACCACTGCCTCCCGCTGAAGTTTATACATTGATATTGGGAGATTCATCCAGTTGCCCCTATGTAGCCATCTGGAGTTGTAAATGTGTGCAGGGCAGACCTCCAGCTGCCCTTTAGCTGACATCCTAGCTCTACTTAGCTCCTGTGTTAGCTGGTGTTCCTGTCCACCAGCTCTGCAGACAGATAAACCTGGGATGTTTGAAACAGCACTAGGGGCTTATTCATGGACAACTGAATTAAACCTTGAGTCATCTCAAGCTGAGACAAGTCCTGAACCCTATTCTTAAATGAGCATCCTAATGATAAGATTTCTTAGAGAAAACAACAGGATCAATTCCCGTTGTGTTTTGACGGACATGCTTAACAGCTGTAAGGTATTAAAGCACCTTGTTTCCATGGTATGACATCAATACTCTTTGGAGATGGAGATCTAACAATTTATAGTCCTAAATGCTAACTTTGTTACCCAGCTCTTCTATGAAATTCAGGGGGAGAATAGAAATTAGAAACTTAAATATTTCATGGGCCTCCCAGGATGAACTGGCACCTCAACAAAAGATTAAAGCAGTAGGTTTTGGACTTGGATGGCAAAAGTAAAATTCAGCTCACCTAACTTTACTTTTGCAGTTTAAATGCCCATGACTGGACAAGTCACTCTAGATTTCTTTTATCATTGACAAAGGCAACTTCAAGGGTGCAAGTCATCTCTCCATAAAATTAATGTCTCCTTAGGTCAGTGAGGGACTCCTTTCCCTAAATATAGCATCCAGTGCCATTCCAGACAACATAAGATATCCCTCCTAGCCTTGATAAGTCAAGTATATAGGTCCTGGTTTGTATCTGTCAGTCCAAAACACAGTATAGATTTCTTGGTTACCCTACCATCTCTCCAGTGGCACTTGGCACCTCAGCAAGAAACATAACCAAGATCTTTGAGTGTCCTGATCCAATGAACAGAATCACATCTCGCTAGTCCACCTGAAACTTCCACATCATCACTTATGAAAGGCATTTGAAGGTCTGGAATCTAAAAAAATTTAGTAGTACCACTTAATGTGACTAAGGACTATTCTTATAAGAAATTAACCCGTCTGTATTTCATCACAAACCATTTTACAGTTAAACACCTAAAAACTAAATTACTGAAAACTCTTTAGTAATTTTGAAATGTAGCTATCCTAGAAAGCTCCTTTAAAGGGGAAACAAAATAATCTGTATACTCATTAATTATTAATACTGAAATGTAAACCATAAAAACACATAGTTTTGTCTTAAGCCAACAATGTTGTACTTTTTCCATCTTTGTATTAAATGTACAACATTATCATGGATAAACAACTACTATAATTATTCTATCACAAATCAGTTATAAACAATATCTTTTTAGGTACATTGTTTATTCATACCTTTAAAAACAGGTGGAAGTAAAAATGTATATTATACATGAAGTGATATATAAAGGAACCTGAGGAATAACTACCTCAAAATTAAGGTTTCTATGCTGTATCTTTCTTGTTTAATACAAATGTTCATTATACAGGGAAAGCAAAATAAAAGGTACTCCTTATTTCCCTTTACCTTGTTTTAATGAGCATGATGTTTATGTGTGATGGGTAGGAACAGGTTTTTAAATTTTAATTCCTTTTTAAAATGTTTATTTCTGAAGATATTTTCATTGCTTTCATGGTTAAAACTCTTTCTATTAGTACTTACTAAATATTTTTTTACAAACAATGTGGTTCAACCAATAGTCATCATAACTCCTGTTTACCACAGCAGTCTGTCAGGGGTTAATAAAGGCTTGCCTATAACTGCCACCCTCTCCAATCTCTCTGTTTCTTAAAAGTCTGAAATAGTCGTCTTCCCAGCTTTTAACAGGGTTAATAAACTGGAAATCTCCAACAGAAGAAGCAGGTTTTGCCTTTAAATTTTTTCCACTGGAACTGTTTCTTAGTGTTGCTTCCCTAAGTGCACTAAGGCCCTGTACTACTGATGGCTTCTGGAGCCACACGAATGCACATGCATGTGTATTGGTGTATGCATGCAACATGTCTGTGGTGTACAATGTGCTCCTGCCTGCCTTTTTTATGGTCAGATGACTATTGAAATCACATAAATATTTTACAGGAGGAAAAGGATTGACTCTCCCTAGCTGTAACCCTTTAAAAATGATGAGAAATAGGTACCTCTAAGGAGTCATTCATCTATCCTGCATGAGATACTTGTTCAGAGGTGGGCTGAATTCCCACGAGGTGTTATATCTTTACATTGACTCCAAAGAGATCTTGAACAAACAGTTCAGGTTCAATGCCTGATTTTTGAATGTCTAAAGCCAGCTGAAGGGAATCTTACCCTAATTAATTGTTCTGTCCCAAAGGAAGAAATCAGTATTACTGTATCTACGCAAAAGGAATGGATGATATCCATGTAGCTAGCATAGTACGAAAGAAGATTAATACTGCTCTTATACTTGCTGTCTGTTGTTGCTTGCTTGCCACCTCTTTGTGGGAGCTGTTTATCACAGCAAACTCTCTCAGCTACCTTTCCTTTCCTATCTGTACCTTTGCCAGACAAACAGCTCAAACTCTCAGGCCAGTGGTGCAGCACCATCCTGACCAGGACTGGTGCCCTCACGTTGGCAGCACGTGCACTGCACTGCTCTCAGCCACTGATCTTACCTAGGCCTTCTGCTGGGCCCTAGGTCAAGTTCAGGGATGAGAAGGGGGAGAGGACTGTATTTAAAATATCTGAGATACCATGAGGGATGCCCACCACACTAATTTTTAAAAGTAGAAGCAAGTAACAGAAATTAAAAAATAGCTAAATATTCAGTCATACAAAATACATTTTTCTATTGACTCTGGGAGTAGAGGACTCTTCCTCATTTTATTCTCCTCTCCTCCCTTCTCCTCTCCTCTCCTCCATCCCACTTAAGGCAAAGAAACCAAGCTGAATCTCTGAGAAGGCAAGGGAAGTTTCTAGCCCAACCAACCAACCTGCTGTTGCTCCTTCCACATAAATGACTATGGAGTCATTCTCAGGTTCACACATCTGCAGCCAAAACAAATTCCTAACTGAACAGACTCCCTATTTTCCCATGCTCTTTTTCAGACCCACCTGAAATTCATGCAGACCTGGGCCATAAAGACTGAGGTGAGGAGGTACAGTCTCCAAGGCTGGTTAATTATCTGAAAGCTTTACGTCTGTGCTGGTGTCATGAAAAGGATAGGCACCTCCAGAGAGCTGTTCAGCTCAGCTATCACAGTCAGTTGTCCTCAGGTGAAATAAATCTCCATCCAGAAATGCCTACCTCTCTATTCATGAACAATAGCAGAAACTGTTAGCTTAGACTAGGCAATGTGTCTCTTTTATGGTTAGAAGTAGGTGAGATGAACATACAGCTCATTGACCATTTTCTTTGGTCACAGGGTTCACTCTGTGATGGCTGATAAATACAGAGATGCCACCCATCATGAGAGATGTGCATGTGAAATCAGCCAACACATGAATTTCATCAGATTCACTTTCAGACCATTAATTACAGCAGGTACCTTGGGGTCTGCCCCCTGCAAGTGCCTTGGTACTGGTGGTAATCCCATTTATTCTGAGAGTAAGGAATACCTACTAAACCATACACAAAGCACAGTGCCAAGTAGTGCCAAACCTATGGGGCACACTGCAGAATAAAGAATGGGAAAAGATCTAGATGAAATTATGTATAGGAAGATAGAAAATACAATGTTTCTTGTATGAAGAAGCAAGAGGTGGGATGAGAAGAATGAGCTCAGATAAATGGAGTATGCTGTGCAGAAAGACAGAGCTAGGTGAAGGGACTGAAGGTCAGATGGGGAGAGGGAGTATTTTCTTTATATCATATCTCAACAGTGACACAGAAACCTTTTCCTTGGGATCAGTGGGCATTCCATATCCATGTACAGCTTTTAAAATTAATATGGAACAAAACTACCGCTTGGTGGTTGTGGTGATAATTGCCCATTAGAGATTGTGTGGAGACCATCAAGCTCATTCCACTTCAGATTATGGAATGAACTAAAATTTTCATCCTCAAGGTGAACAGCTAGGTTTTTATCCACTATACTAAAGAAGTTTGGGGTTTTTAATATATATTAAGCAACTGTGAAAGGAAAGATTGTGGAACAACTAGAAGTATACTGTAAATATCAAGGTTACCGAAAGTCACAGAGCAATGTTTCCAATAATCTGAAGTGGTGATAGGAAGAGCAACACAGTGAATTTGTACTGCAGAAATCATTAACCCTACACCCTGACTTGGATTTGCATTAAAGAAGCAGCTGACTGTATTTTCATACTTGTTGCTTCTACCAAAACTGTTTAGCAGGTCAGCAAGTTTACTGTCTTTGAGTATATATGTGCATATGTGTGTCCACCTCTGTGTCTGCAAATGTTTGTTGGGAAACATATAACACCCTGAGTTCCTTATGTTACAAAATACTGTGCATATATTATTCAAATACTTTAAACATGCACTCTTAAAGACCACTTAAGGTGACTCAATTATATGAGTCCAGATTCTGCCAATTTAGCAGCTGTTAAGGAATATTACTTTGGGCAGTCCTACTGAAATATGTAAGATTCTTAGGAAATGAGTTAGTCATGCAGAATCTGACCCAAACTGTTATTTCCACAGATCATTGTAAACAACCATTGGTGCTCTTAGTCTTATGCAGTCTGTTGTCACTCCTGTATACTATGGCTTATCCAACCCTTTATAGATGAGCCCTTATAAAGCCAGAGATCACTGGGATGCCTGAGTCCTTTGTCCATGTAAACCAGCAACTACCCATATTATTTTTCAGTGTCAATGATTTGAAACCCTACGGTGGGCAGGCAATTTTAACTGGAAAACCAGGAAAATCTATTTAATACTAAAATAAGTAATCAAGAAGCTAGTAACAGTGAATCATTAGGATGGTTAAGAAAACTAAACAGAAAAAAATAACTGAAAAAGCAAGGATAAAATTAAACAGTAATGATGATTTATAGTAAGATACTCTGAGACATGACAGAAGTCTCAGTACACCAAAAGGAAAATCTTGTTTGCTCAAATTATTTGTTTCTTCTGTCTAATGAATGTAATTCTAATATACAAGCGATAACACTGGCATTTCTTTGAAATGTTGATTCAGTTTAATTATGAAAATCACCAAGGTATTTTCTGGCTGCTGCATCACTCCCTGTACTAAGATTAATCACATCAACATCATTCATTTAATCTTCAAAGAGTAAGCAGTTGTCCACAAAAGCCTTCAAATAGCTTCATTAGTGCAATTTTTCAGACTCAAACACTTATCTGGCAGCACACGATTGAGAGTAAGGAAGGTCATTATATTCATGCTTCCTAATCCAGTTTATTTTTTTAATCTTTCTACTTTTTTTTTTTTTTTTTTTTTAATGAGTAACTTTAAGCTCCACTTTCTTGTCTTTTATTATGGACAACCAAACCATGTGCAGTTCAAATATAGATAAAATTGTTGGTGGCTGTCATGGCTTACCCAGTTTGCGACAGATGAATTTGAGCCAGAATGTGCTCCTCTTCCAAGCCTAACCCTTATTTAACATACATATTGGTTTTGTCACTAATCACAAAAAACCCTTAAAATATGTTTACTTAAACATGCAAACAAGGTTAAAAAGGTGAGTAATTTTCCTAATGTTTTCAATGCCAGACTGAGACTTATTAACAATGTTTTAGAGAATAAAAATAAGTCCAACCTCTCCCTATTATGAATATTTCATTACGTGCTAAGAGCATCACCCTCTTCGATCTCCCATGGATGCTGAAAAGACCTTCCCTTATTTCATATTACTTAGAAACTTCTCTAGCACAACCCTGGGTATTTTCAAAAAATCGTGGTACCCAGTGTCCAATTAACTGATACTGTGATACAATCTTTGAGCAGTTAATTTTTTTTTCAAATATAGCATTGCAACCCTGCATATTAACACCAAGTGTGACAGCTCACTATCAAGATCACAATGACAACCTGATCAGACACAATTATCTTACCTGCACAGCACTAAAACAGCCACTGATCAAAACGTACTTAGTTCTCTTATTGAAAACTAAAGCCTCCAGGTTTAGTTTTGAAGCTTTAAGAAACAAAGACTTTATTAGAGTTTCTGCTAACATATTTGCCTGCAGCTGTCAGTGAATTTTGCAAAAAAAATCCATCAATCAGAAAAGGGGAAGCCTTTAAATGCCAGGTAGCAAATGTACTTTTAAAAAATATAAAATAACTATTTAAATAACTATAAACTATAAAAATAACTATTAACATGAATTTAAATTGTCCCTTTTTTAATTTTAGGTGAGAAAAAATCAATTTTGCGCTCAACAAAAAAACTTAAGAAAAATTTACAAAAACTAATTTTAAGGCTCTGGTGAATTGTCACCATTGCAAATATGCCAATCATTCAGAAGGTATCCAAAAGCATGCAAAGATATGTTTGAACCACTAAGGTATTTGTTTTATTAACAACCAGATTTAGTTTAGAGAGAAGAGCACAGGATAGTTCTGTAGCTACAAAGCAATATATTTGTTTCAGTTGTCACTATATCTCACAGAATGATTTTCATTCCTTTCCCTGGCTTACAAACAGCACTCATGCCCCCTCCTTGGTTTGCAGTGCTAACTGAAATCAATTGCTGTATGAAAAAAACAGCATAAAACACAAACTGCCCGTAGTTCTCAACCTAGCCACTCAACAATGTAGAGGTGAGGCTTTTCTAACCAAAGGGCCTCTGCAAAAGCAAAGATTTTCTTTATGCTTGTACAAAAAAAAAAAAAAAATCAACATTCTCCAAAGCAGATGCATAAGCTAATGCCTCACTTGCACCTTTTGGTAGATAAGGCCCTCCCAACTTTGATGCAGAAAGGAAAAACATAGGCTGGTGCAATAATTATTCAAGGCCGATAAGATTAAGGCATATCTCAACATGAGTTTACATACAAACTTTAGTCCTTGGGCTATTTATGAAATCCAGGGGACTATTTTTCTCCTTTTGAGATTTTTGGCTGCCTAAGATTTGTGCTTGGGGACTCCTCACTTGTGACACAAGATTAAATCATGGAAATCATTTTATTTAGAGAAGGAGTCAGGATGCAAGAAAGTCACAACAGCTAGAATAGCTACTCTAGCTGAAGCGATACAGGAGCCACAAGAATGTATCTCCACTGGCATTTATCAGGCTTTTTTCATCTGGATATTTTAAGCCATATTGATATCCCACCCTTAGTTTGAGGAGTTAGATGTCATACATATTTATTTCTACTTCCATATATAAGAGTTTTCCTTTCAAGAACCAAGGGCCTCTGCAAAAGATTTTTTTGTTGTTGTTGTTGTTAAGGAAAACAGCAAGTTTGAGATTGGAGAACTGTGCTTTTCAAAACCTTTCCATAAATTGCTCTCAGATCTTGTCCCTGGATCTTGGCAGTATGAGGCCACATCATTTCAAACTGTGAACAACAGAGGGAATGACCAGATTCATCCTGCAGTTTGTCCCATTTCACTGAAATACTTAAGAATTTTTACGCAAAGTAAGCTTATTTCTGCCTCTACCTTCCCTCTGTAGGACACGGTGGAGTGGTGGGACAGCTATTCTGCTATGCACTTTTAGACAGGAATCTTTGTGAAAAAGAACAGTTGTATATCCCTGGAATCCTTCCATCCAGAGTTGTCTGCAGTCATGGTTCAGTACTAAAATCAGTATGTTCCTAAAACTTAGCCTTAAAGGGCTGTACTCTTTGGGTAACATTTAAGCTCTCTTTTTCACTTCTTTTTATTCAGATAGTGTTATCCTCAGGAATCCCAAAGCTTCTAGGTCTCAATCAGGCCTTAAAAGAAAGAAAAATTGTCAAACAGGTCTTGCTGTGACAAATGTGAGTATTATATGCTACTGTTCTTTACTGTTCTCCTCAAATCTCAGTTTCCCTAATTACACATTACTTCTCTGAAAACTATGAATTATATAATGAGTCTAACCAAGACATATGCTGCTTGTACTGCTTCAGTTATCAAGCAAAGATAAGAAAATAAGGGTAATCGCAGGGAAAACATTTTCAATTAATCTGCCTTACTGTGTCCATGTACAAAGCATTAACTTACATTGGTTGCTTTTAATTTTAGCAATAAATGAACTTTTATTGTTAATGTAGGAACAGATCCCTGAGTAAGTGACAATATTCAGGCCAAATAATCAATTAAGGATGTATTTATATAAAAAGTAGGAAAGAAATAACCTGTAAGCCCTCAAGACAACCACAAATATAAATTTATTTAGATCATCCACTAAAAGAGAATTCACCTCCCTAACAGTCATGATCTGCCCTTTTTTTTATTAACAATACACAAGTTTTCAATCAAAATTGGTACCAAGTAAAAAACCTTCTTCATAGAGCATGAAGAAGTAGAGATTCACCTTTCTGACAACCTTCTTTCCTGTCTTCTATATATCCTCATAAAATATTTACTCTGCTTCTGAATGACCACTCTGATTATCCTTAGACTCCTTTTCAGATTCCCTGATGATGTCATGGAAATGTTAAACCCATTATGCTAAGCTAGGACCTCCATCTACTGTGACCTCTTGGCACTAGCTTCTGAGGACAGCATGACACTTTCACATAAAAGTTAGTCTTCCTTCGGGTCATCAATAGGTGGACTCGTAATACATCAGCACTTCAATCAACACCAGTAAAATTTAACCAAGGCCACGTGAAAAGTCCAAACCCATCCTCTGCTTACAATAAAGTGATTAAAACGTCTATTAAAAGGTACAATTATTTTCCATTGGAAAACAAGCATTTATATTATTTCATGGGTCCACCCCACAGGTAATACATGGCGTTCCTTTTCATTAAGCTATTAAGGAAGTGATTAGTGACTAGCACCCTGCTCTAATTATCTTTAATGTAGTGTTTCAAATTGATCATGCATAATGTAATTAGAAATCATAATTAAATTAATTTATATTGATTTAAGCCTTTATAAGTTGTGAATAACCATGACCCATTACATTAATTCCTACAAGCCAACATTAATATTTCCAATATGCTGAAACATTTCCCTTTTCCCCCCTTCCCTGCATCGGGCCCTCCTGCGGGAGCTCGCAGGGTGTGACTGTCGGAGGATGCTCCCGGGCAGGTGCTCCCGCGGCCGGCGGCTCCAGCCGGGCCCTCGGTGGTCCAGCGCGAGTGGGTGCTGGGAGCGAATCGATCGCTGCCTTTAATGCGGGAATAATGACCGCTGCCCGGGCTGTCAGCCGCCCCTTCGATTTCCATGGAGACGGAGCGACCCCCAAGGGGAAAACTCGAGGGATGGGAGCCAGAGGAGCGAGTTGGTGGGGGTTGATGCTGAAGGAGACCAGCCGCCCCCCCTCCTCCCCAAAGCTGCTGATGCCGGAGCTCCCCGCGGCCGGGAGGGAAGGCCCCGGGGCGGTGGGAATTCCCTGGGCGCGGGAGGCAGCGGGACCCCGGGGGCCGTGCGGGAGGGCCGGGGTCGGGGTGCGGGCAGCCCCCAGGGCTCCCGGGGCATGTGGCGATGGCTGCAGCCGGACCCCGCCCGGAAGAAGGCTCCCAAACCTCCCCTCTCCGGACACTGATCTTGTACCGCCCGGTGCTTCCGTCCCCATCTCCCTCCCCCCAGCACAAAAGCTCTCGAGAAAGTTATTTTCCCCCAGTTGCGATTAAACTTGTGCAGCGCGGCCCCCTTTTCGGAAGAAATGTGCATATAAACAGGCAGCAAATCATCCATCGCTGGATGGCATGGGCCAGGCAGAACTCGCAGATGGGAGTGCTTCCACCCCACCCCGTCTGACACCTTCCCATCACATACGAACGCTCCAGAGTCAAAATAAGTTTTCCAGTGAGAAAGATGCCCGGCTATAATAAAATCTTACCACGGGGGGTGTCACAAATCATTTAAGAAACCATCTTTGCTTAAATAATAATTCCTTTAAAATAAATTTGGGGTTCGCAAATCACGATTCGGTTTGAAGAGGCATGAATTCTATTATATGTACAATTTAATCACGGGGTATTTAAAATAGACATTTCCATCTAAAATCCAATCAGAAATCAACACAGTACCTCGAGGCATTAAGATGATCATCTCCATTTTGCATTTGTAAACTGGTAGAAATAAATGTGGCTTGTGGATACCAAGAGGTCAAGTACGGCTGCTCAAATATTTTTCTTACAAAATGACGGATTTATTAGACAAATAAGTGGCCCGGCTGATGCAAAACCCCCAGTGATTGAATTTTGACGTTGAGTCAACAACAACTCGAACTACATCAGTGCTCCAAGATTTAGTTATGATGGTAGAGATTACTGAACAAATAGGAGGCAGAAATGAATACAGATTTCCTAGGATCTGCCCCTGGCACCCTCTTCTTGACATTCCCCTCCATATGCTATCCCTATTCACAGTGTATTCTAATTAAAGGACCGGGCTATGTCTTCTAATTTTACAAGAACTTTTAAATAATTAGTCTGGTGTGTGTTAAAAGGGACAGCTTCAGACATAAGGGGATTTCAGTCCCTTTAGGATCTCTCCTCGGCTTTGCAGTTATCATAGTCCCCTCCATGAGGAAGGGAGGAGGACGCCTCTGATTTGATTGC
>VWYP01031374.1:322406-433018 GCA_013400435.1 Pycnonotus jocosus
TGCGGCACCTGTGGCTGCCACACGTGCGCGCTGCGCGGCCGGCAGCGCGGCCCGGGGCACCCCGATGGGGCGGGGATGGGCGGGGTGCGGGGCCGGGCGCCCCTTCCCTGCCCTCGGAGCGGCGAAGGGAACCGTCCCGGCCCTCGGCGCTGAAGCACAAAGGTGCGCTGCCCCTCCGCGCAGTGGAGCTCTGTCAAAGAAAGGGGCGTCCCCCCGCCGCTCCCCGCTCCTGCCGCGAACTGTACACCGGCTCCTGAAGAAGACCGGCGGCGGCAGACATTTGTTCGAACCACTCGGAGGCTATTGTTTTTCCCGTAATTTAATTTTCCTCCACCCCGTGTAGTTTTATTGCGCGCATTGCTGTGCCAGGCGCCGCGGGTGACAGCCGCTGCGCCCACGCGGGGCGTGCGTGTGTGTGCGAGTGCGCTCTGCGCGGGCAGCGCCGCGGAGGTGAGACTGCATCTCCTCCTGCTGCCCAGCCCCAACTCCTGCTCCCTGGGAAAACCCAATTGCACTGGCGCGGCCTGAAGCAGAAAAGCAGAAAACAATCACAAACAGTTTCTTTCTTTCTTTCTTTCTTTCTTTCTTTCTTTCTTTCTTTCTTTCTTTCTTTCTTTCTTTCTTTCTTTCTTTCTTTCTTTCTTTCTTTCTTTCTTTCTTTCTTTCTTTCTTTCTTTCTTTTCTTTCTTTGTTTTCTTTCTTTCTTTTCTTTCTTTCTTTTCTTTCTTTCTTTTCTTTCTTTCTTTTCTTTCTTTCTTTTCTTTCTTTCTTTTCTTTCTTTCTTTTCTTTCTTTCTTTTCTTTCTTTCTTTTCTTTCTTTCTTTTCTTTCTTTCTTTTCTTTCTTTCTTTTCTTTCTTTCTTTTCTTTCTTTCTTTTCTTTCTTTCTTTTCTTTCTTTCTTTTCTTTCTTTCTTTTCTTTCTTTCTTTTCTTTCTTTCTTTTCTTTCTTTCTTTTCTTTCTTTCTTTTCTTTCTTTCTTTTCTTTCTTTCTTTTCTTTCTTTCTTTTCTTTCTTTCTTTTCTTTCTTTCTTTTCTTTCTTTCTTTTCTTTCTTTCTTTTCTTTCTTTCTTTTCTTTCTTTCTTTTCTTTCTTTCTTTTCTTTCTTTCTTTTCTTTCTTTCTTTTCTTTCTTTCTTTTCTTTCTTTCTTTTCTTTCTTTCTTTTCTTTCTTTCTTTTCTTTCTTTCTTTTCTTTCTTTCTTTTCTTTCTTTCTTTTCTTTCTTTCTTTTCTTTCTTTCTTTTCTTTCTTTCTTTTCTTTCTTTCTTTTCTTTCTTTCTTTTCTTTCTTTCTTTTCTTTCTTTTCTTTCTTTTCTTTCTTTTCTTTCTTTTCTTTCTTTCCCTTCCTTCCTTCCTTCCTTCCTTCCTTCCTTCCTTCCTTCCTTTTCCTACTCTTCTTTTCCTCCCTTTTCTGTGGTTTATTCTTAGAATACTCTTGCCTTTGAATCAAACATCTAACGAGTGACACCGTTGGTATTATGAATGATTCGGGATTTCTATCCCGTTTGAGAGTAGCTTCTATTTTTCTCTTGTTTATGAAGTCGCAGCCAAAACTATGGAAGGAGTGACTTTGCTACTGTGCCTGTGAGATTAACATGAATCCTTAGTGAACGGCCCAAGGTGAATCCTGTCCCTTGGGGCACGCTGGAGCCGTCCCTGGGTGACCGATCAGATGCTGCCTTGCTTGTTTCAGTGGGGCTGCAGGCAAGCAGGCAGCGGGGTGTCTGGAACAGGGAAGTGACAGCCTGGGAGTGCATCGGAATTGTTCTGTTTCTCCTGAACGCCTCTTATTTATGCGCATAAACACAGCCGAAAGGTCACGCAGGAAAACACACACGCGCACGCAACAGCACACACCACAACCCCAAGTGAAGTCACATTTGTCTTCATAAGCCTTTCCCTAGCTCCCTAGCCAGTCCAGGAGGAAGGAGGGAACGTCTGCCAATTACTTGTGCGAGAGGGAGCCAGGTCTCCATCCATTACCATGTCCCCTGGGGTGGCGAAATGCAACTTCATCTCTGAAGCGGGTGAACTTGAAACTGGGATTGGGCTGTCTTTATTTATCGAAATCATTGTATCAGAATCCACAAATCATACTTTATGTATATTTATTGACTTTTTTTTTTTCAGCCATGACTTATTCTAGCTACTTCTCAGCTACCATCCATTGTAAAGTAAAAGGGATGGGGAGTAGTAAGGAAGTAGGAGACATCACGGTTTTTCGCCAAAGTTGCTGAAAAGCGCCCAGCTTCCGGAGCAAGGCCCGAGCCGAGCAGGCTGCCGTTCCTGACCATGGCGAGATCCAGCCCAGAGCCGCCGTGCTCCTGGGCTGAGCCCGGCGGGGCACGGAGGCGGACAACCAGGATCACGTCCTCGTCCCGTGGAGAAAGGCATGGGATGCTGTTCCGTTTGGGACCCACGGGTATTTATCATTGTGCCTCTGAGTGAATCCCACTCTCCAGGGTGCTGTCAGGCCAAGTCCATCAGGTTTCCCGAAGGCAAACGCAGAGAGAAGGGGAAATTGTGCAAGCGGTGGCAAGGGCGGCCGAGTGGAGGGTTTCTAGGCTAAGCGGTGACCTGCCCTCCTGCCCACTCGCCACCGGGCACTTGCTGTGCCTCTGCGGCCGGTTCTTTAACTTCTGGGCTGGCAGGGGCTGGGTCGGGACAGCGAGGGCAGGCAGGGAGTGCAGACAGCCAGGGCAGGCAGCCACCTGAGGAACGGGAACACACGGCTATGGCCGGTCCTACTGGGCGAGACCTTCTCCTTGGCTGGAGGAACATCAACCCCCACCAGTACTTTTAAAACGACCCCTTCTGTTCACCGGCTTATTTTTTTAGGCCAGAAAGGCAGAGAATTCAGCCCTTCTTTCACCTCCGCCTCCAGCGCTTAGCCGGAAGCTCAGAAGGCGAGTTGTAAGGGTGCCAACTCTTTAAGAGTTGTAAGGGTGCCATCTCCAAGGTGTCTTCTGACCGCTGGGATGGGGGTGGGCACGCTGTCTCTGCAGCTTGCTATATACATCCTACTGGATTCTCTTCAGGAGGAAGCAGTCCCACCCGGCTGGAGACATAGCCCTTGTCAGGGGCTCCTCGCTCCATCACTGAAACCGCCCGGGCCGCGGCCGCCCGAGGGACGGGGGTGGCGGCGTGCGGGGGAGCAAAGCCTGCCGACCCCGGGGAGGAGACGGGCTGCTGCCGGCTCCTGGGGCGGCTGCTGCCGGCCCTCGCCAGCTCCTCCTGCTTCCCCGGAGGCAGATGCCTCCTTAGGGAATTGCAGCAAAGTCTTCCCTCTGTCTGATCTTTCAAGAAAGGGGAGGAAAAGAACAAGAGGGGGTTTTGTGGGGCACCGATTGGTCTGTCACTTATCAAGTCCCAGAGGAAAAGCTTTCCTTCTCAGTCCTTGGGACTATATATATGTATATATATATATGAGCGAAAACGCTAACTTTAGGCTAACTTTTAAGGTAACGCTAATAATTGCAGCCGGACCGTAACTCCCGCTACTGAGGTGCCGCAGCTGGTCCCGGCGCCGCCGCTGCCCTGCTGTTTGCTTGGCCGCACCCAGTGCAGGGGTTGCTGCCCTAGGGGGTTCCCCGGGGCCCGCCGGGGATGGGCACCCCTTGTCACCAGCCCTCGGTGGCCCCCCTCTCCCCGCCACACACTGCCAGCTCCCCGGGCAGACGGCTTGACCCAGGCTCAGGATCGCGCGGGCCTGGTAATAGATTTTATTTTAATGTTGGCTGTTATTTCTATTCCTCGTGGGTACGTCCAGCCTCATGAATACTGATGGCAATAAAATCGCAGGCTTTGGGGAGCGAGTTCATTGGCGACACGACCATCCTGTAGCCCTACGTTTATGGCCCGAGATGCTCAATAAAGCAAGAGAGGCACATATACATATACATTTACTTGTCTCCCGGAGTTTTCTCCGGGTCCAAATGCAAGAAATAGGCAGAATTCCTTAATTGACTGAACTGCCTATCTCGAGAAAGCAATAAAGTAACCCCTTATTCCCACAGTGAAACGATTTATAAATTAATTACTGTAACCCATTGTATTTGATTTCTCTTTTTAGGATTCCCCAAAGATGAATATACTAAAGCTTATGATATTAACCATTAACGTCTGATCATAGTTTGCTATATATCCCGACTTAAAAAAAAAAAAGAATAGCTAATGTGGACCTCACCGCTCACTCTAAACCCTCTGGATATTTTCATTTCAGTAAATGTTAGTTTTACACTTTGTAGTCGCGGTATTTGTCCTACCCTGAGTGTCACTGGGAGCACTGAGATAAAACCTACAGTACATGTGTTATTTGGTGAAGTTCACAGGAAGTCAATATCCCATTTAAAATAAAAGCTATTTTCCTTTTAAATGATCAAAATTAACCTTCAGAAGAAGAAAAAACCAAAACCAAAACCCACAACAAAATACAACCAACCCTTTGGGTGAATGCACAAAAAGTATTTCCTTGTCCTAATGAGGACTTTCCTTACATCAGCAAAGACCTGCTAATTACTGATGTGCAAGCCGCAATAATTGCTTTTGCAGCCAAAGTGTAGAATGTTGTTATATTAAAAATTGAAACCCATGACGGTGATTTAAGTCCCAAGGTAGTTCAGAACGTCCTCTTTCGGGAAAGGAAGAAGATCGGAGCAGCTAGGCAGAGGTCCGGCGGTAAACACTACAGGTCCTGTTGGCAGTAAAGTTTCTCGCTCTTTCTTTCGAGTGATGCGGAGGAATTAAAGAGCACACCGAGAAGCGCCTGCAGAAAACACCCCGGAGCCTGCTCCCTCGCAGCCCCGCTCCGTGGGCAAGCCGGCTGCTGCCTCTCACCCGCGCCCACAATCGCTGGCGCTGCACGGACGCCACGTTTCGTTGGGGCAGCCGGAAAACGCAGCGTTCCGCCCCCCGAGAGAGGCACGAAGAGCGCTCCGATGGGGCAGGGGTCGGTCGGCAGCCGCGTCTCACCGCGCTTCGGGGTCCACTCAAACCCCAAAACGGGGAGCGGAGCGCTCGGCTCCCCCCGCCCCCCCGCGCGAATCAAAGCACCTTCCGAGGGGCTGGGAAGTAGTTGCCTTGTCATGTAACACATTGCCCTGATTTATTATAAAATTTTAACGAAATCATGCATATTTTAACAGCCTTTAATCACTGCATGAAAATTTAATTCATGAACTGTAGCGCGTTTAAATAAATGAAGTGTTAATTCATTAGGATTAATTAATTTGTTAAAGGATTGTGTGCAAGGTTAAGGTGGAAGAAAAACTCTTTGTTAGTTTCGAGTCTTAATCACCGCGTTTTGTTAACAGTGAAGGTGGGGAAAAAAAACCGCAGTGAGGGTTTGTGTGTGTCGGGGGAGCCCGGGGAGGACAGCACCGGGGAGGAGAGAGCCCGCGGCCCATAGACAGGGGACACCTCGGCATGCCCCGACCCTTCTTCCGGGCTGGGCACCGTAATCCTGGCTGAGCAGGTGGAGGTCGAGCCCCGGGCGGGAAGGGATGGGGCAGGCGCATCCCCACGACATCTTCTAGGCAGGCACAGGGGCTCTGTGCGGCTTCCCTGGCTGGCAGTCAGCGCCAACATTTCTCTCCCCAGAATCTAGAGATAGCTCTAAGGCAGCCAGGATAAAAAGCATCCCCGACACCGTTTTCTGTGAGATCCGGGTGCCCGCGGAGCCGCCCAGCCCTGTGACTAGTCCGTGCTGCTTTCCCAGGCATGCTACCAAGGGGAGAATGACTCGGGAAAGGGACTGGGACTCTTCTCACCCTGTGCCTGGGTTCTCCCGGCACTTTATGCTAGCTTGGAACGGGCACTTCATGGCCTCATGAGCATTATGTTGGAGTAGCTTGGCTACTTGTCTTCTTAGCTTCCCTGAAAACCAGCACCCATACAGCCTGTAAGAGCTTCAGGAAGGAGATAATGCTTTGTTACTGAGAAAAGCTGAAAAAAACCCAAGCGTACTCAACTTCATTTGTTCTACACCCCAGCTTCACTCTCCCGTTCTCACTACATCCACAGCTGTCAAAGCACACAGAAGCTTTCCCCTATGCCAGCTGTGCCTTTCCCTCCACCCTTCAGCTAATGGAGATGGCTCTTCCTGTTAGGGCTGAGGGACACTGAGGCAGTAACTCAACGCTGAGCCACAAAGGCAGCATAGCCAGGCTGTCCCTTTAGGCCAGGCCTGACAAGCAGGTGACTTGTCAAAGCAGTAGACTGCTGCCAGGGATCAGGGTGCAGGAAGGGCTGGACCTGTATTAGTAGCCAGAGGGGCAAACCTTGGAATAACCATGAACCCTCATATTGAGTTACCACAGAGCTGCTTTTTCCTGGTCCAAATCTGGAAGGAAGAAGCGTAGAAGCCTTAGTCCATTTACATGGGGATGCTCTTATGCCAAAAAGTAGTAAGGAAGGAGCGTCCATAGCTTGCAAAACTTTAATCATAATCACAGCACAAAAGAGGGGTGTAAGGACTATATTTCAAGCCTACAGTTGTTGGGAATCAGGGGCATGACCTGAATGCTGTGCAAGAGTCAGTTTAAACTGCCTTGAAAGGGCATTATTGCGTGAGGGAAACAGGTGAGAAATGAAGAAGGTTGAAGGATGAGAGACCAAGTTAGCACACCTGGTACTGCGTATAGAAACTGTGCATTGTCCCCCTTGCCCCCTTTTTAAAGGTTCTTCAAGAAGAGACAATGGAGCACATTTAAAACCAAGCACAGCCCAAGTCAGCATGTGATGCTCGTAGGCAGAGCTATTCTGACAGCCTCTCACCCGAGGAAGCAACACCAAGCAGAAATGGACTCTCACAAGCCCTACAGGGAACAGTGGATTAGCAGGGCAATTGCCAGACTTAGTGTAGGTAAAACAGGATAACTAAGTAAAAACTTGACCTTGGCACTGCTACTCTTACAAATAACCCAAAAGATTTCACTAACAACAAACTTAGGCTGGTAGCAAACTCATTTTCCTGAGCTACTTACAGTACTGGAGAGTATTTTCATGTGTTAAAATCTGCAAATGTATTTAGTACAGTAGGTATTACTAGATGAAGTAAAAATTTTATGAGCTATTAAATATCATTAAACATCATAGATCTCATCTGTACATCACTTGGAAATGTCTATTGTCTTAATAAAAATTCTAATCGTAAAACTGTAGACCTTGTGTAGCCCAGTTCTACATTACTACATAACAAGGTAACTACCATAAAAAATTAACAGCGACGAGCTCTAGTTTAGGCCATTTTATCAAGTGCAGAAGGAGATTAGGCAAGTATCAACAGAACACAGCCTGGAGAACTGAAACCCCATGTACAGCTGAGAAATTTATACCTAACAAACCTCAGTCATCACACACAGTTGAAATTTTGGAGTTGATACAGCATTAACCACACCACCAATTTTTAAGCCAGCAGGAATGAAATCTTTTTAACCTTAGGCTTGTCTCTTCTATGCATTCAAGCTGCAAGACATGTATGGTCAAAACATCTGTATTGAAAAGCAAGCCTGTATGTGGTGTTCCTGCTCAAAGGATGAGTAATGTGAAAAGAACTCCATTATTATAGCTTGATTTCAGGCATGATACCAGTTGTATTCATGCCTCTGTAACTGGAAGTGAAATCTGAAAAATCAGAGTATAAAATGAAACCCATAAATTCACTCCCCCCCTGCCATAATGACACAAACCCACAACATACAGCACTTGTGACTGCCCTGAAACACAAGGTTATTTTTAAAAAGTGTTTCTTCTCCCAAAGAACTGAAGCAAAGCAGCATTGTTTTGACTTTTAGTAAAACTTGTCAAATCAAGTAACATATAATTTCCAGACGGTTTTGAGAGCTCCCTAATTTCTGAAAAAATATATTAAAATTGAACAACTAGGTTTTTCTGTGAAGATTAAATCTCAGGTGGTATACTGAAAGCTGTATATGCAAGGACAGTGGCATCCTGTCTGTCACCACATAGCAGTCTTACCTGTATGGCTTGAATGATGATTTTTTGGTAAAGCTCAAAAAAGAAAAGTCACAGTTCAGAAGGAACACAATAGTTGCACAAAGGCATGCTCTCATTACAATGGGAAGTGTAGTTCTTGTTCAAACAGCTTACAGAACTTAACTCTACAAGATGAGCCAGTCCATTGAAATTTTCTGAGTGGCTATCACTCTTTCCAAAGGGACAAAAGGCAGCCTAATGATTTTTCATATCACAGGTATTGATGAAGTGAGGATGTCTGTTTCTAAGAAATGCCATCAGAGGCCTATACAGAAAGAAAAAACCCTGCATCTTGTAATTAAATATGGCCTTAAAAAACCTTAAAACACAATAATGCAAAGAAACCAATTTTGCTCTGCTGCTTAATTAGGTCTCCTGCCTGTAGCAGGCCATCACATTATGTTGACCTATGCAATACTTTATGGAAGAGTCACCTCCAGAGAGGCCGAAAGCCATTTCCATCAACTGTATCGATGCTGACACTGGAATGGTAGGAGGTCTAACGAGGAGGAGGAAGGGAGATTTTTTTGGTGAATAAGGTCAGGTTTTGCTTTACAAAACTTAGATATGTATTTCTAAATTAGGAAAAAAAAGTTCCCCCCCTTTTTTTTTTGCTAATTCAATATTTGAAGCAATATCAAGGATTACAGTGCTTATAACATGTTTTATTCAATTCACATAGAAAAGCATGCAGTATTAATGTAAAATGGTACAGTATTAATGTAAGATGTTCAGTGCACATTAGGTAAACAAATCATTAGCATACAAACCCATTTTTATGGTCTATACAGGCATACTAAACACATTTAGAATAACAATGATTTTTTGGGAACTAAATTAAAAATTGTGCTTAACTTCAAAAAGAGACAAGCCATAATTGCAGTGTCAAAAGTGATGTTTTCTAACTGAAGTGCTGTGACCCTGAAAAGAAAGAGGCTACTACCTTACCCACTTAAAACAAGAGTTTCAGTACAGTACAGTGAAACAGTCTATGAAACAGTCTAAGCAGGAACATTTCCTCTAGGAGGCAAGTTTTATGGCAAAATTGACATTAATTTATAGCAATTTCATGAATCCATAGGATATATGGCTAGTAGCTGCCTTACATGCACAAAATGTAATCTTTAGGAATGGAAAATGTAACCTTTAAAACTAATTCTTACATAAATGACTAATTTGACAAGACCACTTAGAACTGTCAAGGAGCCATTAGCTGTGCTCTCACAACTGGAAGAGCATGTCACCTGAAAACTTAAAGAGATCAAAAACTCCCAAGGCCCCAGGTAAATAAAATGCCCAGTCAAAGAAAAGAATCTGGAATGGTTCTTCCTTGGGAAAGAGCTTGCAATGGGCAGGCAAATGTTCAGTTTTCACATAGTTGAAAACGACAGGATCAGATTGCATGGAAGTGATTAAAAATTAAGTTCACCTGTAAATATTAAACATTTGCAGGTTGACTACTTTGAGCCTCATCTGATTTCCAAGCAGAATCAGTTTTTGGTGGTTTTTGATGGACTAGCACTGGAAAGGCTGTTTTGAATTTTCCTCTTGGTTGATTGACCGACATTTTTGTTTTTCCTTTCAGCTGTAAAGGAAGACACCCAAGGAAGATTATTCTGACTTTGTAGATCAGATGACATCTTTAAAAAACATGAACCAAACTTCTGTTCCTCAAACAACCTTTGTGAGCTACTGAACAGTACATTTGGGGAAAAGTCCCTTTGAAATAAAGAGTTTGGAGGTTTGTCATCATTAGCCACTATATTTTGGCCTGTAAACAGTGGAAAGTGGTCATTCATATCTACATCAGATGGAGAGAGGTTGGAAAACACAGCAGGTTTCCAGCCAGTTCTGTCAGCTACCAGATTGCTTGTCTCTGGACACTTCATACTCTGCTCCTCATTCATCTCTTCCAGCCTCTTCTCTGTTCCATTCAGAAGTTTAGCACATTCTGTCGACTTTGAAGAACCATCAAGATCAGAGGATTTGAAATTATAGCACGGACTCTTGCTGTTGTCTGACTCGGACATCATTGAGTCCAACTCAGAAATTTTATCGAGGTAGGCAGCATCCATAGAGGCCTCGCTGGAGGTTCTTGTGCGGTTCATTTCGGAAGAGCAGAGTGTATGCAACCTCTTAGGTAAGCAAGAACTTGTTTTATCACTGGACTTTGCTGCTGTCTCATCTGACTGACCAGCCACTGAATTTTGCTCTGATCCATCAAAATCTAAGTTCTCAGCAAAATTTGTTGGGCAGGTGCCCCAAACCCCTGATTTTCCCGCAGTAAAACAGTTTATCTTCTTTTTGCTATTGCAGCTGCTCGTGCTGTGCTCCGAAGAATCTTTGCTGCAATCATCTGAAGCGTCATGAAACTCTCCAAATTTCAGTTTTCTCAGGAATGTTGATGGTTTTCTTGCATTTTCTTTTCCATCAGGGGTGTTCAATTGAAGGCGACTGAGCGACAGAAAAGGAGTGCATGGTGGTGGAAGATCATAAAGTTCTTCATCTTTGTATGGGGTACATTCCTCTATTTTATTCCACTGGTCTTCTAGGCAGGCATCCATATTTGTACTATTTTCATCGAGGAGAACCCTGTGACATCCTGGAAATAGTTCTTTCTTTGGGGCACACTGGGTATTTGAGCTATTCAAGCCATCTTGACTAGAAGAGCTTAAACAAGTTCCGCCACTTGTCAGCTGCTCAAGACTGTCAGGACTTTGACTGGTATTCAAAGCTTTTTTCTCCTCAGCTTGGGTTTTCAAACATGTTGTATCTTCACTGCTCTCACCTCCTTCACCATCTGTGGAAAGCACTCTCTCACTAACAGCACCCACTGTCTGGCTTCCTTTGCCTGCCTTTTTCAGCTGTAAAAGCTGACTCTCTATTTCTTCTATGTATTTATCACTTCTTTCCAGTGCCTTTTTCAGACGGTTCATTTCACGTTCACTTTGTTCCACTTTGGAATGAAGTGCAGCTACTGTAAACCTACCAAACCTGCAATAAATGAAAAAGAAAAAAAAAGTTAAGCTGGAAAAAGACATTCTTGTGAAGGTTTGCAAGCTCATTTCAAGACAGAACGAAGCCATTAAACACTCTTAATTTGAAAACAAAAGTCAAAACCTTTCTGCTAGCTATAAAAAAAAAAAAATACTGAGATCATCACAAATAACATACAGGTGGAGGTGATACATGAAAAGACAAAATTAAGGTATTAGTGGTAGCAAGGCAATAACAAGCAGATTACCCTTCCAGGGGCTGGTTCTATCAATTCAACTCAAATATGCATGAAGAATTATCCCCTAAAACAATGGCAAAGATTTATGATAACATTTGAACAGTGGTCTACATCTTGAAATATTTACATTCAATCATTTTCCTACAGTACAGCAGTCTTTTACAATACATTTCTTTCACAATGTCACCTTGTCAAAAACAAAATGCTGATATGAAATGCCGAAATTGCATTAGTCCTTTGAGGTGGTTTAAATACTTATATAGACCATTTCAATGACGTTGCTGTTAGATATACAGCTTTTCCTCACCCATCCTGTGGATGGTATATCCACTTACTTTGAGTTACTTGTTTTTCTGAGCTTTACAACCAGAACAATCTGATTTCTATCTTGACTCTAATACAAAAACCTGGTGCCTGTGGTTTGTGAAAGTTGTGTGCTTGTGGGGTTTCCAGCTTAAGCGCATTTTCAACTCGCCTTCCCCTCATCCTCCACCAGCTTTCAAGACTGACCTTCCCCAGAGGGCAGGTGAAGGTTTCAGCTATATGCCCTGACTAATTCTAACCTGTCACTGACAGGTGAGCACCAGGGAATTCCCTGCTCCATCCAGGGCTTTCAATTTACAGAAAGAAAAAACAATTAAAGTTCTGATATTATTAGAAAGGAGGGAAGGACCTGCAGCCACCCTACAACTCTGAAAAATAAGGTTTTACATCCCAAAGAAAGAACAATTCTGTATGTGGGCTTACACTGAATTTCCATTTTCCTTCTTGCAGCTCCATGTTACAGCACAGGTTTATATTTACTCTTCCAGCACAAACGCTGCCTGAAATTTCTATGTTTTTCTTTGTTTGTCTGCCTGTCCCTCCCTCAGAGTCCCACTCCAATTTACATTCCATTTTCCCCATTCCATCAGCTCCCCTCTTCACAAAATGCTCCCACTGCAACCCTTGGATCAGTGAAATCTGAAGGTGGTGTATCTTGTGGCCTGCAACTACGCTGGCAAAACAGCCATGGACCCATGCATGCATTTCCAGCAAACAATCAAACCATATTCTGCTTTTTCAAGTTGTGAGTCTGAAGCAGCAGGAAGCCGCTGTATGCTGACAACTGCAATACAATTAACTGCACAGCTGGGGAAAGCAATAAGGCTATCATAAACCCCAAAAAATTGGTCAGGAGTGACCAGATCTACTGATGTATTTCACTGTTCAACTGCTCTGCATATTTAAAGAACTCCAAGGCTTTGGTGTCGATGGTTCAGTGATGGATAAAATTTACACAACAGTCTAGGTCACTTCTGTCACAGCTAGCAGACCACTTTTGAAACCAGATCACCCTAAGCTTCACACAGTTTTGGTGCATACCACTCACTTCCCTGAAGACAACAAATGGCAATGCAGAAGTTTTATATTTAGTAAGATTTCTTTTTTCCCTAAAAGAAGCTAGCTGGACTGCAACTCGATGGAGGCAAGGACCCCTTCACCTCCACAGTACCTCTACCCAATTATCTTCACTTCCATAAAAAAAGAAGACAGACCATTCTTCACTTGCTTACTCTCTGGAAACAAGTCTTCCCAATTTCTAGCTGCACACAAGAGGGAAATAAGTCTTTCTGCATGCAAGAAAGGCACAGAAGACATTCTCTGTCCCCTATGAAAAACCTGGTAAAAACAGAATCACAGCTCAAGAATGTTTCCATTATATTTTCAGGGGAAGGGGGTTACAAGAAATAAGCATCCTTATATATGACACATTTTGGCTTATTTCCTCCTTCAGTTAAAGGAATACAAATTTTGGGTTAAGATACGGATGGAGTCACTGCAGTAAAGCAGGGCCCAAGTAAGAGCTTTCCCACTTCCTAAGGTGATCCAAAAGTACTTATTTTGCTTTTCTCTAACGGACATATTCAGACAGTCTTACAGGAGCAAACTACACTCCTTAATAAAAGATAGAAAGATGATGCAAAATACGATTTAGCTGAATAGCCAAGTGAGAGAAAGGGAAAAATGCTTCTGTAAAACAAACAAGATTTTCTGAAGTCTCCTGTAACAGACATGCTGACATAAAAATTAAAACATGTTTACATTTATATGCATACCTGGTAATTCCTTTTTAATGGAAGAATGGTGTAATATGTTTATTTAATGCAAATAGCATTAGTGACAGCCTGAGATTTGCTTATGAGGAAGCACTGTATTCTCAAGTGTAACTTTTATAACAAGTGTCCTCAGGTTAAAAAAATACACTATGTTGTTCAAAGGCAAATAGCATCACTAATATGTTAATTGTTGCAGAGGGATGTGCTTGGGAATTTTGGTTTTCAGAAGCTGCCTACAAAGTTACTTCTGCAGTTAGGCATTAGAACAGTAGTTGCTTTCTGTTCTGCTTTAAGACTTGCATACATTTATTTCTCAAATTTTCAAGGACATAGATTTTTAAGACAGCCAATTACTACAGATATAGGTTCTTTAGTGACTGGTCTAGCAAGTCAGAAGAGAGTTTGAAAACATTCATATTTTGGACAAAGAAACCAGAACCTTCCCCATCTCCCCAGCCAAACCACTCATAAGAGATTTTTTCTTTTTTTCCCTTCAGACATATAGTGAGCTGTGCTATAGCAAAAAAAATTATGGTCTTATGATAATAACATAATGCAATACAGTTACATGAAAATAAATTAAAATTTCACGTGACAATGTAGATGAATTATATTTCCTGAAGTATTTGAATTATTTCATACTTGGTAACAAGGTGATGAATTCTTCAGTAGGTGTTAAGGTATTTCGGTATGTGGTATTTAGTATGTGGTCAAGAGCACACATATACCAAAAGCAAAGCCATATCCTCACACATGGACAGACTTTTGAGAGTTAGGGTCTTATTCTTTATTTGTATCACTGAAACTGACTTAGGATCTCTCTGCATTTCAAGTACATCCTTCGTATAGAAAACTGCAAACCCAGAAGAACAAAATCTTCACTCATGAAGTGAACAGAACACATTTCAGGTGGGATTTGGATCCTTCAACACAGACACCTAACAATACTTTACATCACCTAAAGTCTTCCACATGACTGCTGGCCACCAGGTATCGCTCTGGAAGGATGAATCTACAGACCCTGTATCACAGCGACCAGCCCCAGGAATGTGCAGTGGATATGTTATGGTGTCTGAAGTGACACTGGATGTCTAGATGAATATTTCGAGCTCATATTTCAGGACCTTTGCTCAGTCAGAGTCCCTTTTCTTGTCCCAGCATGATTCTAACTTGACACTAATCAGAAAACTGCAGTCATCTCTCACCTACAATGAGCAAGAAGAACTAACATTGCTGGAGTTACTCCTCTGCATTATTCCACAACTGCTCCCTCAGTTATGTTTGAGTACTCCTATCCTGCTTTTATCTGGGATATAGTTATTTTTCTTCACAGTAGCTACTATAGGACTATGTGTTGGGTATGTGATGGAAACAACGCTGATAACACAAGGATGTTTTAGTTGCTCCTGTGCAGTTCTTACAACAGAGTCAAGGCCTCTTCTGCCTCTCAACCCACCAGAGAGGAGGCTGGGGGTACACAAGAAATTGGGGAGGGACACAGCTGGGGCAGCTGATCCCAATACACCAAAGGGATATTCCAGACCATTAACTCAGTACACTCAGAATAAAAAGCTGGGAGAAGAAGAAGTAAAGGTGGGATATTCTGAGTGACTGTGCTTGTTTCCTGAAGTCACTGTTAGGCTCAGATGGAGACCTGCTTTCCTGGAGGTATCTGAACACCTGTCTGTCTGCGGGAAGTGGTGAATGAATTCCTTGGTTTGCTTTCCTTGTGCACAGCTTTTCTTTCCCTACTTAACTGTCTTTACCTCAACCCATGTGTTTTTTCATTTTTACTTCTCTGCTTCTCTACCCCAAGATGGGAGTGAGTGAGAGGCTCTGTGGGGCGTAGTTGCTGCCTGGGGTTAAACCNAGGACTATGTGATGGAAACAACGCTGATAACACAAGGATGTTTTAGTTGCTCCTGTGCAGTTCTTACAACAGAGTCAAGGCCTCTTCTGCCTCTCAACCCACCAGAGAGGAGGCTGGGGGTACACAAGAAATTGGGGAGGGACACAGCTGGGGCAGCTGATCCCAATACACCAAAGGGATATTCCAGACCATTAACTCAGTACACTCAGAATAAAAAGCTGGGAGAAGAAGAAGTAAAGGTGGGATATTCTGAGTGACTGTGCTTGTTTCCTGAAGTCACTGTTAGGCTCAGATGGAGACCTGCTTTCCTGGAGGTATCTGAACACCTGTCTGTCTGCGGGAAGTGGTGAATGAATTCCTTGGTTTGCTTTCCTTGTGCACAGCTTTTCTTTCCCTACTTAACTGTCTTTATCTCAACCCATGTGTTTTTTCATTTTTACTTCTCTGCTTCTCTACCCCAAGAGGGGAGCGAGTGAGAGGCTCTGTGGGGTGTAGTTGCTGCCTGGGGTTAAACCATGACAGCTTTTGAAGAAGTCCATTTAGAAACTGCTTGGGAAGTTGAAGAACAGATTTTTCAGTTGTTTCTTCTTTCTCTTCTTACCTATCACTTCTGCAAATTCAGCTTTAGGATTTTACTTTACACATCAGTGACCACTCACTGCAGCACATCTGTCTGGTTGAGCCTTTGAGAAAGTTTAAAACCACACAACCTCATCCAAACTCTTCTCTTTCTGGATAGCAAGCAGCTGCAACAAACAGTTTTCTTGCATAACTACTTCCCAAAGACTGGGGCTGAAATGGTGCTATGGAAATTGACTCCAATTCCAATCACCTGATGGCACAGGCTGAGGACCACCCTGCAGTTCAGGATGCATGAGCATGATCCATCCTCCAAAGGAAACAAAAGGGTGAAAAGTGGAAAATGACAAGGTACACTCAGGGCTTATTACAGTTTGAGATAAGGGCAATGCCAGAGCATACAACCAAACCCAGTCCCATCATTTAGATACACATTTTCTCTTGGGTTCTGCAGTTAGATGGGAAGAAAGGTAGGCAATTCAAGAACAAACCAGCTGAAAGGCCTACTAATTTCTACAGTTCTTTGGTGATATCATGAACCAGCCGCAGCAGTTCTGCAATTCCCTTCTATATCACCTATGAAAGGTGATCTGCAGAAACATCTTGGCAACATCCCAGGTTTTATACAACTGTCTTAAAAGTGTGTCATATTTGCATGTTGTCAGAACTAAAAAAATGTTACTGCCAGATGAGGGCCTATTGGTAGCAAGCAAAAAAACCCCCAAACCCACAGAAAGTCAAGACATACCATCCACTGGGAACAGACAAGTCAGGTACACTCTTTGAAGTGAGCTTCAACTTTCACATAGGGAATTGGCTGAATTTAGACAAATATGCAAAGCCTCTCCAAGCATTTTAGCATCTATCAGAGAATCATCACTGGTTTTCCATGTAAGAAAAGCAAATTATCACCAGGGTCAGCAAATAGCAAAAGTTAGAAAGAATTACTTCAGAACTACTGAAAGAAAAAAAAAAAGCCCTACTGGAAAACTCACAAAACCAGAGCATGATCTGAATGTCCTTACCCATCTGCCCAAAGGTTTAGATCCTCAGGCCTGAAGTGGGCACTTTCTCAAGATTGAATGTTATGACATAAGAACTCAGAGTTAATTTGGAGACTATTATATGCTACTTTCCTTTACTTTTAAGGCCACACTGCAGCTAGTCTTTGCAAATGCTCACTCCTCTGGACCAGCAAACTTGCAGAGAGGTAAGACTGCAGCCCAGTTTTTTACCAGGGAAGACAGCAAATGTTCTTACCCTCTGCACCCTGGACACAGGTTTTTAGAAGCCTATTTGTAGGTGAAATGCAGACTGAATTTAGTAGTCTGATATGTGCAGAAATATTTGAGTTAGGTAAAAATTGAATGTTGTAAAGAATGACCTAGAAAGTCAACACGTTTAGATTTCAGTGTACCTGAAGTCACAAATCTAGACAAGATAAACAGCCAAACTCAAGAAGAACTGGTCCTCCCTCCCTAAACTGCAACAATAAAACAACTCACAAAAGCAGAGAAAAGAGATAATGCAACAATTTTATGCATGTTACAGATAGTTTTCAGGCTGGGATTTTAACTGGCAGAAGGAATTAAATATTTAGGGAAAAGACTCCTAGGAAGCCTAGAAGTCTGGTTCAAACTGATTTGAATGTAACCATTCATAAAATACACTATACCCTGGAGTAGATGGACTTGCTAGTTATTTTCCTTCAGGTAAAAAGCAAACATCCTTTTGCCAAAAATGCTTTTAGATCCACTGTGCCCTGCCAATGGACCTAACAGTTTTCTGTATCAAGTAGAGCTGGAAGTAATAGGGCTTTATTGTCCTGCAAAATTTACGTTTTAGAAATTTTTTGGTTCTGTATCGCTAAAGTGGAAGTCGCTGAAAATTCATCAGGAGAAAATGTAAAGAAAGAAAAAACAACCACAAATGAGTCTGATTTGCCTGAGAAGTGGAAGACTAATGGAGGTCTTTGGTAAAGATCAGAGCAAGAAACTTATCCTCATTTGCCTTTCAGACCTGTGTCCCCACTATATGATGGTATGGTATTCTGGTGAAGGTCTAGTCTCAAAAATGTTTCAAGGAAAAAAATAAAAAGCTATTCAATAAATCAGCATCATCAGTTTAAAAAATGTATTAAAATTCCTGACATGGCTGAAATATCGATTTTATTGACATACATGACATTTTTCAGCAGGTTTTAATGGATAAGAACAAAAAAAAATCCAAGTCTATGATAAAAGGAAAGTTTATTATTGACCACTGAAGGAGGCTAATTATACTTTTCCCTGTGATGTATGAGGTAGAGTCTGTGTAACAAAGGAATCATTTACCTGCCATTAGTGCTCCCTCTTCTGTAAAGCAAAGTCCACTAAAACAATTTATGTTCTGCTATTTAGCTCCAATGTCATCATGCAGAAAATGAACTACACTTGGGATACAGGGACTGAATACTGGCAAAACCTTTACAAAATACTTTGATATCAGTTTTATTTAGTTACTTCAGTTATTTGTTTAAGCATGAATCCATATCTGATAATTTGAAGCTAAGGGATATATGAAAAATGAAACAGTGGTGACACTAAATTACAAAAATCCAATTCAGCAGCTATTTTAAATTACATTAGAGACTTACTCAGAAATTTTTCCAAAAATTACCTTATGAAAACTTCTGAATAAAGCACACAAGAACAACTATACTGGCAAATCCATGTACTTGCACAGAAATTTAATTCTAGAGACATTGTTGGGCTCTGATGCTTATGCCTTCAATTCTGATTTTATAGGCAAGTTTAAAAACCCATTTATTGCAAGCCCTGTTCAAAGTGTGAAGCCTAGCTGAAAGACCCTTTAAATATTATCAAAGTTTGCCATCAGAGATGAAAGAATATTTCATCTTGATGTTAGGTCTGATCTGGATATTGACCAGACTAATGACCACAAGGATGAAAGTTGATTTAAAAATTCTGCTAACAACATTAAGATAGGAGAGACTTCTCACCATCTACAGGATGTACCCAGGATTTGAAAGAATGGAGTTTGACATGCATCAAAACATCAACTGGAAGAAAGCCAATAAATGGGTTATTTCCCACACTTTGAAAGGGGACATTAAAAGCACAAATGCAAAATGAGGTAGGAAGGTAACTTTTTAAAGAGCAATTTGGCAGAACTGGTACTGGCCATTGTACTAGAAGTGTCAGGCAAAAGGAAACAACTAAAAAGGTATTTCAAGATATTGTAAGATGTTGTAGAAGATGTTGTAGAAGACAGTTTTTCTGCTCTAGTTAGCTACCAAGACTTCACTTGTAGTCTAGTACCAGTTCTAAGCATTATGATTACAGAAAACCATAGACACTGGAGATTCTTGAGTGCAGAGCAAAAACACATAAAAACGTTTATTTTTTCTCTCAATTCATAAATTTCTAGAAGACCTGGAAAAATTTAATCTTTAAGATGTGATGAGGAATGAATGGGTATAGGTTGGATGAATCAAAATTGCTAAATTTAATGAGCTGAAGGGTTTCTTTCAGGACAAGTTTTTCCTTTTATGTACTTAAATTCTTGTAGCACACCACTGGACTCAAAGGAAAAGAAAGACTCAATATAGCAGAATACAATACAGATACAATACAATTTCTGTACAGTGTGTACAGAAATACAAGTGTCTGAACTGTTCCTACCCCAGTTTAAGCCTGACTCAATTCATGTCCTAAATCCCACGCACAGCTCTAACATTAGCACAGGCCAAAGATAATTCCCAATAGGCAGGCAGGATGTGAGGATTTGTTCAGGAGACTAAAAAATAATGATAAAAAAATAGCAGAGACACAGACAGGCCAATCTAGTAGGCATCTGGACTGCAAGACAGACCCTGATACTGTAAAATTTGTAATAACATTTGACTATGTCTAGGCTTCTAAAGCAGAAAGTGACAGGCTATTGTTTTAGGCAACCATGGTAAAGCACACACAAGCTAGAAGAAGGGGAAATTGTCTCCACTGGGGAATTTACCTGATATCAGAAAAGTAAAAATCAATTTAGATTATCTGGTCTCTTCTAGCTCTTCTTTTCTAGGATTTATTTAGTTATATCTATTTACTTTTTAAGTTTGCCATCCTTGCCAACTCACTCTCAAGTCTTATGGGAAAAGATATTTCATGCCATAAAAGCCATTGCCAAGGCCTTAAACTGGGCTCTATCTTATTAGGGGTCTTCAGTAGAACATGCTTTCATGTATCCACAGCACAAGGATCATGCATCTTCTTTCCCGTTCTCTAATGACAAGCAGTCTAGCAAGCAAGCTCTTCTACAAGGATGAATTTTTATCTTCCAGCAGGTGTGCTGCCAGAACTAGAACAAAGTCAAGAGAGCTTTCTTCTCACATTACATGGGTGCCTCCCAACCCCCTTCTTCAAAAGCTCTGTATAAACTTTTGGCCAATTTTGCTATTAGCTTTTTAATATCTAAACAAATGAGAGAAGAAAGGTAGAAAGTCAACGAAAGAAAAGGAATAAGAACTTTAAAAATATAAATATATGGCTACACAAAGTACTCCCAAGAAGAGGTACCTTAGAACACAGCTCTAACAAGTATGGCAAAGTTTTGCTTTTTAAAGGTATTGTCATTGGCATTTTAACTGTTTAAAACAGAGCATTAAACACAGATGTCAGTTCTGGGAATTATGTTCTCATGCTGCAGAAGCTCAATTCTACATATGTTGCCTAAACACAAAGCTATCAGGAACCTTCCTTAAACAAGGAGCCCAAGCCCACAAAATAAACCTTGAAGGCAGCAAAAGGAAGAATGAAACAAACACAAACACAAGTAACCAGAACACCTGCACTTAGTGAGAAACTTTCTACTTTGACCATATACCAGATTCAGAAATTTCCCCATAACAACTTAACTGAAGAATTCCACTAATGAATCCAATACTTCAATACTGGCCATGTAACAAAAGGAACAACACTTGTAGTCAAGTCATATTCCTTCACTGTGGACCTGCTGCAATTCTCTAAGTCGCATTTCTCACCCACTTGCTGCTATTTTATAAGTTTCATTTTTCACCTAAGTCCTAAGTTTTAGGTTAAACAGGTCTACAACAGTTAAACAGTCTATAAATAAAAGATAGTAGCTTTTAAAATATTCACATACTTTTGGGGTGATCTACTATCAACTTCAGCTTTTAGTCGCAAATTCTCTCTTAAAAGGCTATTGTTTTCCACGCTCAGTTTCTTATTTGCCTAAGGAAAAGAAAAGGAAAAAAATAAGTATACAGTGAAACAGAAATGACTTCTAATATTTATAGGACAAGCTGTTTCTCGTTTTTAAAGAGACAGAACTAGAAATGTGCAGGCAGGAAACAGCCTTCAGACAGGGACACCACTTAAAAATCATCATGGGAAATGGTTTGCAAAACTGAATAGTGAACAGACATTTTTTATTTATATTCCCAAAATACATTGCAAGTGTCCTATCTAGGGAAATAAACACAGCTATGTTAGTTAGCACAGAAAATCATTAAGGAGATGTACTAATGGCAATTCCATGTTTTTTTTTCCACATGACTAAATACGTTAAGTACATTAACATTACAATGTGCAGGTATCAGCAAAACTAATGTTGAACAGCTTCCCCCATTCTAAATTAGAGCAAGATTACTTTGTGGGTTTTTGGCTTGTTTTTAAAGCATAGTTATCCTGTGGATGTAAATCCATTATGACAAGCTATTTGCAGTCTTTCTTTACTTTCTTCCAGGACATTATGATTAAGATTCTTGATTCACAACCCTTCTTACTCCTTGAATTGAGGTCAATTCCTTCTTCTCAGTTCAGCAGACACCCCTGTTAACAAGACGTTTCATATAAAGAGAAGTTTTCCTGCCACTGTATTTCAGAACAATGAATGCCACTATCCTAACAAGCAGAATATACTCTTTGCACTTCCTAGAGTCTGCTCAATCTCCCTATGCTAAAAACAGCACCACCAGTCCAGGACTCGTAATTCATAGCCTCAATTAGATAACGCTTCCACTGTATAATAAAAGTATGATCTAGAGCTAGATCTGAGGAAAGAGCTAAGCAGCTGGGGTCAGGAGTGAAATGTACTTTTTCAGAAACATCAAACAGTGCAAGAAGAGAGGCAGAGAACTTTAAATGCTCATACAAATATCCCCAGCAACCTTTCCAGGTGAGGGGGAGGAGAAATGGCACAGAAAAATATAAACAAACACCCACCATCCCCAACACCACAATATTCCTAAGGACAGAAAGAATAACTAGAGACTTGTGGCAAAGACGGAAAGGGTGAGCCCAGGGCTGAGTGTCAACTACTCTGTATTTAAAAAATAAAAGCATAAAAAACTATCCTGAGAGGAATGAATGAGAATTCAGGAGCACTCAGTTCCAAAGCATTATCAAACTGTTTGACAACATGACCAAGCCCTTTCTCTCTTTCCAAAAACACAGCTCCCCCAGCTACATAATCAAGTAAAAAATTTCATTACTTGTGTAGCACTGATAGGTAAGTCATCCATGTGGCACATGGCAAGGCAGGACTGAATCCCTCTGGTGTCCTTCTTTCTGAGAGTTCCCTACCCTCCAAGTCAGTAATCTGCAAGGGACCCTCACTTGCAGCACAATGTCTACATTAATGAGTTCATATAACTGCATTTTTAATGAGTGTACTTAGTCTAAGCTTTCTCCTACGGAGTTTGTTTCACCACTCCCATAGCTTTTATGACTCCACTCAAAGTAATCATGTCTACTTTGGGCATTCCTGTATTTGTCTGCTCTAGAACATTAAATGATAAAGGTGATTGCTATTTCCTGATTTAGTCTAGTTTTGAAGAAGAAAGTGGTGGCAACCACATTTGCAGAGGGATCTTGTCTAACTGGGAACTGCTGTCTGGTTGAAACTCCCAGGTCAGGCACTTTCAGGGACGAGAAGGTTTCTGGTTCCAGACAGTGTGTGTGTGGGAAAGAGGTCTTGTTCAAAATGAGGATGGGCAGTGTATGCTGAAAAGTGAGACAAGGTCTGCCAGAGCCAACTGACTTTAGGTACTTATGGACTTGAGCAACTGTTGAATAATGAACAGATAGGAAAAATGTGTTGGACTCAATTATCTTAAAGGTCTTTTCCAACCTAAATGATTCTATTACAACAGTTAGAGAATTCTTCCCTACAACCTATCTAAGCCTCTATTTTTTTAACTATTCATCAAATTCAGAGATTTCATATCCTGCAACCTCTTTTCTTGGTAAGGCTAAAGTTATACTGAAAAACTGAATCCTCTTTTGCCATCTACAAGTGAATCTGAAGTTCCTGGGGTCCTAGAAGTGTCCAATTAACAAAATGGCAGAACAGTTCAATGTGTGCCTCCAAGTCTATAGTACAGAAAAAGTGTGAACACTATTGATGCTAAAAACTTTTTAAAAAAGTCCTAAACACACCACACTTCAGTTTTGCAGGAAGTAATCCAGTATTGTTAATAGCAGAAATCACAGCAGCATTTTGAATAAATACAAGTCCAGTTTTTTCTACCTTCATTTCAAATTAATCTGAAATTTCACTCTTCTTCAATGTTTAAGGTGATCTTACTTGTGCTTGCAGGTATATTTTGCAAGATACTTTTATTTAGATGTATTTTCACATGTCTATCTCCTTCATCTTTGCTTCTGAAGTATCAGATTTACTTCTATATTACATCAAGATGTATAAAAAGGCTGCAGGTTTCCAGTAAAGGATATTCTGGTCATAAAATGCTGAAGCTTGTCTATTTTTGGTCAAAGGGTCAAGTTACTCTGTCTCAGCAAATTGCACCAAAAATATCAGCTAGCAGGGAGGGCAATAGTGCAAAATTTGCCTCAGCCAACTGTACTGTGTTTGCCCACTGAATGTTGCAAAATAGATATATTATATAGATTATTGCAAGCTTGAAAAGTCTGGTCATCAATACTGTCGACAAGTGCTACTATAATCCAATTATCCAGTCAGAATGACAGAGGAGTTGAAGAAGAGTCACATACAGGACTCCCTACAACAAGCAATAACATCTGACACTTGCAAGGGCTATATGGAAATACTATGATACACCAACAGTCACTGGAATTCAATTTTTTCTTCTTTCTTCTACATCTCTGAAGAAGTACCCAAAGGTCATGGTAGCTCTTACTCCCATTTAACTAACACAAAACAGTTACATTACAAAAGAGCCGAAGAAATGTGTTTGTTACATTTATTACCTCCCTTAGCTTTTCTGCATTATCCATCAGTTTTTCACACATATCATTGGCAGTTTTCAGCTTTTTGCTCCATTCCTCTGGGGTGTCTGGGCCACTGGTACCTGCTTCATCTGCTGACTGGCTACTTTCCTCATTTTGGCAAGACAAAGCTGATGCCGCAGGATCCAGAAGAGATTTCAGTTGCATCTGTAAACTGAGGTTTTTGCCTCTCAGATCTTCTACTTCTTTTTGCAGGGATTCTATTTCATCCTAAAGGTGTCAGAAATTCAGAGGAATTAAAATAATTTGTGAGATTAATTAAATAATACTGGCAAGTTCCCACAGCACTCTAGTAACATGGGTTCTGGCAAGCCCAGATGCATGCCTTCACTCACACATGTATCTAAGTATGCTTATGTACTGTGCTTTAGGCAGGATTTTAATCAACCTGCACACTCAGGCATACTGAAGGTTTTAGTACAGGGAATCCCTTGACTACATAAAGGACCCTGAACAAACCATCGGGGCAGACCAAAAGCTTCAAAGCATTCAGCAACATGAATCTATTATTAGGGCACTCTGTGGGAGGATTTCCTGTATCAAGAGTATTCTTAAGGTCGTCTTCTGCTGACTCATTTGCTGTTATTTGTGAGTGTTTCTCTCATATCATTCTGAAACGTCACATGTTAGGATGCTGAAAGTCTCCAAATTCAAAACAGACAGAACACTGGCTGGAAAAGGCCACTCCAGCTGAACCAAAGCAGCAACATCTTAGGGAAGACTCTCAAAATGCAAAGAACAAAGCTCTCAGTTGTATCAGCCTGAAGCCACAGGGAACCAAAAACCTTCCAAAGCCTGTTGTTAAAGGGATAAAAGAAATAATTTATCCTGAAAACGTGTCTTCTACACTGTTTACTAATTCAAGTATATGAGTTCATCGTCACACTACTTAAGGAGGCCATATACAGCATTTACATAAATCCAAGGCATACTTTCACAAATAATCATGCCTGCCCCTGCCCTCAGCCTGCAAACAACCATTTTAAATTAAGCATTTTTTAAAAGAATTTAAAAAAATTTCTAGCTATGACTAGCTGTATAAATTTTGAGTTGATTCAACAGAAAGGCAGGAAGTGTCTTTTTCCTGACTCCTTCTCTCAGAGAGACTAAACCTTAGCTATGGGCAAGCTTGTCATAATAGATAGCTCTTACTTCCCCAGGGTTAAGGATATAGAGAGTCCATTTCCTTTCCCCTGTTTTCCTCCCCACGACAGGTTTCCTTCAAAAATACATGATGTCTTCACACTGCTGCTACTGAGGAAACACTAGCCAGGAAAACAAACTAAGCACATTCCTTATTAACAGCTTTTCATCTTCTTCCCCAGAGAGTATTTTTTTTCCAGCAGGAGATTGGAGCATTCAGGTCTACTTTCAAGCATTTACCCACTTTCAGAAAACAATAAAACACTAACACTAAAAATTAACCCATACCAGAAGGTTACAGTGGGTAATATTCTTCCTTTAAGAAGGAATTTAGTCTCTCTGAGCAACAGGGAATTATTTCAGAAAATGTCTGTGTTTGTATTGAAGACAAAACAAAAAGCTCTCTACACCAAATATGCATAAAGAAAATGCTGCCATACCACCTGAGGGTGGAATTCCCAAAAAACAAAAGAATTGGCTGTACTTGGCTACCTGTTGTCTAGAAAGACTATCACCGTGACTTCAGTGGGACCACTTCAAGCACCAGCAAATGCTCTCTTGTAACCTTAGCCAAAAAGTGACATTTTAATGCAACTGAGTTTCATGCAGATACACTATACACTTTTAATCAAATTCAAACCAGCAGAACTCAAACCAAAAGGACCACTTTTAATTTAATGGCTGCAGTTCATCTGGAAAGTCACAACACTCCCCCCCATCTTACCTCATATTCTTTGTGGAGCAATTCAAGCCTTGTTTTGCGTAGGTGTTTTCTGACTGTTGGACTAAATATAGGATCACTTTCACTTGTTCCTCCTAAAGGAATAACAGGATGAAAGAAGCACTGATACTGTTTCCTTTTCAGTCAATTCAACCCTAGTAATCCACTTTATAGCAGTTCTCATATTATCAACTACAAATGCAGCTAATATTGGACAAATCGGCTACCATGGAAGATTTAAAGTCCTTCCACCTTCAAAACAGGTTCAACTTGAGCTCCTACTAGCCACGTTTAGAAATCAAAATCTTGAATCACAGCAGGAAGAAAACTTTTATATTTTTCAACTTTTTTTTTTTCCTTAACAGAATCCTATGTTATTTAAGACCATACTAATAAAACAGAGCTGAAGGGAAGGGGCAGGGTATCAAGCATACATTTAATTAGTACAGGTTACTGTAAGTTTTTAAAGCAAGATTATTCACATAAATTTTTCTCTTAGAATGAAATAGCAGAGCTGATATTTTATGTTAAATAAAGACTGCAGTATTTCCTAGCTCTGGGGTAGTTAAGATCCTCATGCAATTGCTATAGCTATGTCTTATTTCTGTGCTAAGAGTAATTTTCTTAAAAATAAAAAAAAAAAAGAGGAGGAGATGAACAAAACAAATAAACAACAAGTAAAAAATACCATACATTCATTCAAAATTCTGGATTGAAGTACACTATTTCTCAGCAAAGTGCTGGTCTCTTAGGTGAACAGGTTCCAATGCATAGGTAAGAATGCATTTTTAATGCATTTTTTTCAGTTAAAGGCACCATGCAACCAAAATTTAAAAACAATCATTAGAGCCACTGGGTACTTATTGTGTTTGGCTAATCTAGCCACTAATATACAATGTCTTTGGAACTTTGCAGTAACGTCCCTAATAGCTACAAGGTTAAAGATTTAGTTAATTCTCCCTTGGATGCTGGTAAAAAACACACAGAGGAAAAGGTATCCAGACATCTCTGGACTCAAAGCAATCTCCTCCAGCAATAAATATCTGAAAGTGATTTCAAAGCCTAACTTGTCCTTACCTATAATTTCCTTGCAGGGATTTTCAGGCGTGATAGGAATTCTGCAAGCTGGACACTGATTATTGTTCTTCAGCCACATTTCAATACAAATGGAACAGAAAACATGGTTGTTCACACAGATAACTGGATGACGGACCTTTTGGCATTAAAGAGGAAATAAAAAGAAAAAAAACCCAACAGACTCTATGAATACCTTAAAACTCCTTCAAATAATAAAATATGAAAATATACAACTCCATCTCTCAGTGCAAGTCTGTCCTTGCAGGAAAGTGACACTGCTGTTTTGCAGGGCTAGCTAGGAGCAACCTCCTGACTCACAACACCAAATTTCCTTCTCATTAAAGGCACCAAAGCTACAACAATTTCTGCAGAACTAAGGTTCTTGTTTCCAAGACCTCGTTAATAACTAGAGTGGCAGCAGCACCTTTCCTTCACCCCACAACCTCCAAGAACTACTCTTGGCCAGCCTCTCCAGCAAAATGCATTTGCTTGCCAAGGTAGAACACAACCCAAATAGGTGCATTTTCAAAAGTGAGGCAAGGAGGGATCTCTACTGGCATCATCCAACACTTCACTGTCGCAGAGGTATCATTGGAACATAGAGTGTTACAGATTAACTTCAGCCTGCGGATAATCAGCTTCATGGAAATCAGCTTTTAAAAGGATCAGGGCCAAAACCACAGAGCTGAAATGTGAACCAGCAATCACTAATTCAAGTCTCCTGCTAGATATGCATTGCTACTAAATAAGTCATTACCCAAGAATGGGGCAGCTAACTGAAGGATTAAATATTCCAATCAGACACAGATTCTTTCAAGCTTTCCCTCCCCTTCCAAAACGGCAGGGTAAACAAACTTCTAGAAAATATTAATGACAATGCACTATTCTCTTTTGTCATTTAACTACAAACTCTGTTTGAAAGTAAATGTGCATAGAGGGACCAAGTATGACAAAGAAGAAAAAGACCTTATCCCTTATGGCAGCTTGGTACAGCTTACTGTAATACACACTCTTGAATCTCTTACTAGTTAACACTAGTATTTGTGTTAGGGGTCTTCAAATAACTATTTGTTTTTCCTCCACTCCTGTCTTTTTCCAAAAAATCTATTTTTAGACACAAAAGTGTCACAATATAATAAATTCTACTGTACTGCACTTAAAACCCAAGTTCAAGAGAATCTTCATCTTGAAATTAAGTTTCTCATCATCTCCAAGATATTCCTATTTCTTTCTATCAGTAAAGCAGTCAAACCAAAAAGGAAAAATGAAATGTTGGCAGGGAGAAGTAAGTACTTGGAAAGGACAGTCAGTAACCACTTGGGCCAACAGATCAGGTGTGTCCTGTAGCTATTGTACCCATATAATCAACACTGCACGAGCTAAAACCCAGGTGTTTTACCACTGAAATATTCATGGATATGAATTAAGGCCCAGATCTGTCACCTTCTTCTCCACTTCACTCTCTATGCCTCTGTTACCTTACAGGATTCACAATATTTTTAAGACCTCCCATGTGACAGTCCTGGGAGTGAAAGGAATTATCTAGACATAAACAGAAACTCTGATTACTGAAGGCACGAACAGAGACTGAACTTTCGCCTCTAATTAAGGAGGGTTTTTTTGTGATTATTGCAAACATTAGCACACCAATGCTTCAGAAACATTTAAGTGTTACAATTTCCATTATTTCTAATTATAAAAATCTTGTTAGTTATTGCTCTCTTTTACAAGAAAAGGAGCTTTCTCACCTGCAGCTAGCATGGAAAAAAAAAAGACTTTTTCTTTAGCCATACTTCTTTCTTACTCTAAAGTAGCCTGAGAATAGTTATATGGATGGTGATGATACAATACAGAGCAGAATAACATAAAATAATCCAAACAGGAAAAGACGTTTCATGAGTGCAGGTTTTCCCCCTGGGGACCAAGAGACCCTCAGTTACCCCAAACCTGACACAGAACCATACTCCTTGCACATGAATGATTACTCCATATCTCTAGCAAAATAGTAAGTCACATTTATTACACTCCAGGGTACAATGCTTTTGATTTACACACCTGTACAAGTTTCATTTCAGGGCTGAGGTTTTATACTTTACTTGGCTCTGGATCCACACAAAGCATCGCACACCAGAACAGCAAAAGCCACTATTGAAATGTCACACAATGGCTGGTGGTGCCACTGCCCTTCCCACCGACTGTGAGGAGCCCAGGGGATCAGGACATACCTATTACTAAAGCGGCATTTTACTTGAATAACAGCACAGTTTCAGTTCATTCATTGACCATAATGTCTAGAAAGACTACGGTTTATTTCAGAAGGCTTGATCAGCTAGGTGATTTTGAGCAATTTCCTAATTTTTCCCCTACAACATAATGCCATTCCTATGCAGATCAAAATCCAATCCTGTACGTATCTACTTCACTTTGGAGGCACTTCTGGGCCTTCAAGCAGCACTAATGGAGCAGCAGGCACATGGAAAATCAGACACACACCAGTGAACCAATCCCCAGACATCCTACACATCCTACACTGTGTCTTTAACCCAAGCAACCTGTCTACTTCAAAACCAACAAGAGAGACTTTCAGACATCCTGGGACAAGTAAACCTAACAGTCCAAAGGAGATGGCTTCTGATCTGCTATCTAATTTAAAAATACAGGTATGTTAGAAGACAGCCCAGACTGCACCAAAAGAATATTCACGTAGCAAACATGAAATTAATCCAAGTAATCCATTCTTATTTTAAATGGTTATTTGCACATCTTGCCAATATACTTTCTGACACTGTTCACATTAACAAAATGGGCTAACATGTCCCTGCTGCTCAAGGTTTCAGCTTCATTAAAAACAAAGAGTGGCCAACTCACTGAAAGAATTTCTCTGCAAGATCTCCTTTTTTATCCTCTTACCATTATGCACAGTAAATAGTTTGTATCTTGCAGTCACACCTTTGCAAATTCTGCAGAGATAGCAAGAGATACATTCTGAGTTTAGGGTGGGCCTTCTACTTGAAGTCTATGCTACAAATCACAGAAATATAAGATTATGTCAACCCTTTGTGATACTCCCTGCTGCCCCTAAAAGACAGTAAAAATGGACAAGATTTTTTCCTTAATTAAGGCTAAGCAAATTCCTTCCTCCAACCTTAATTCTGAGAAGATGGATTTTTCTGGTGAAATTTTTCAATGAAGTTCCAAGCTAGAGACAAAGATATGTATTAAAAACAAAAGGGCAGTCGGAGCTGTCAGCTTTGCCAAAATTTAAACAGATTTACACATCTAAAAATGAAAGCATTCAAATATCTTTATTACATGCATCACCAATAGATTCACTTATATAATGTTAATGTATTATCTCAGTGCAAGAGAGCAAGAAAGACTGTGGAAGCCTCTTCCAGTACAAACTCAGGAACATCTAGAAAGGAAGTTAAAGTATGAAATAGTGGATTGGAATAACCCAGTGGCTTTATAGCAAGATATGAATGAATACCTAACCAAACTGTTAAGTGCTTAGATCAGAAAGTAGCTATGAATGGATTCAAACAGCAAATATATTTGTCAGTTTGATTTCACTCTCGTCTTGTAATTCTTTCCACTTTTTACAGAGTGGAGGGTATTCATGCAGCATTATAGAGTACATTTGGGTTCTCCTCCATTTTTATTAGACATATAAACAGAAAAAGAAAAGTAACAGGACAGCAGCCAGGAAGTCTTGCTTGGCTTCCACAAAAAAAGCCAAGAAATGAGTAAACATGGTTGCTAATGGTAACACACTGTCAGAACTATGAGACTTGACAAAAGGGAGACTCCTGACTACTTTCACTACCAGTGCTATGGACCTACTTCACACATCCAATGTGCCTGCTCTTTTGTTATCACTCCAACAGAGAAAGTCTGAGAGTAAAGACCAGGTGAGGTAGAAACAAAACAGACAATAAGTGCCAGAGTACAAATATAAAAGGCTATTTCTCCCCTTGTAATTACTGTTGTGCTTTAAGAAAAGAAAGAGAGAGAAAAAAAAATAGTAAGGAATGAGCAAAGAATTTGAGAAGCAATTAGTGACAACCATGAAATTAGCTCTGAGGCTTTTAGAGAAGAACAGACTAGCAAGAGCCTTCTGCTTCCCGAGGGAGAAGAGAAAGGAACTGAGAAAGGGTCAGAGAAAGGAAACGGAAACTTTTTCTCCACACTGCTGCAGTTTTGCTCAATAGTTTTTAAATCTACTTGGTTATACGAGCCCTCTTTGTTTCATTTGTCCTCCGCGACACAGCACCACGCTCAAACACAAGCTCCCCGAGCATTTTATAGAAGAGTATCCCACTGATACCGGAGGAAAACCCCAAACCTCAGCACCTGGAGCTGCACATCCGCGTTTCAGAGACCTGCCCCCACCCGCCAGGCCCATCCAACACCTCCCGGGACGCTCCCGCCGGCACCACGCGCGCTTCCCAACATCCCAAGGGTGCCAGCAAGCCTCGGCCACTGCCGGGAACGCCCCACACCCCAATTTCCTTCCCCGCACGGAGCCGCAGAGCCTTTAAAGACACAACCCCGGTGGGGGTCAGAGCGTCGAGCCGCGGCGGGGCCCCTGAGCTGCCGCCACCGGCCGGGCTTGCCTGCCCCGCGCACCCAGCCNCGGCGAGGCCAAGCCGCCGCCCGCTCAGCAGCGCTTCCCTGGAGGGCGGGCGGGCGAGCGGGAGCCGCGGCCCCTCACGGCTCTGCTCTGCTGCTGCTCCCCCCGAGGAGGTGTCCCGGGGGTCCATGGAGGTCTCAGCCTACGCACGGCATTCCTGGGGGGAAGCACGGCGCCGTGGGGAGCGCAGGCACAGTGCCTGTGCAGGAGGAGGCCGACGCGGTAGCGAGAGTGATCTGCTTTATCCTGATAAACCTATGCTATGCTCAGGTTTCATCGTGCTGAATTAAATAAACGGCTGTTTTAATTCTGTTAATTGCCCCGAGGCACAGAATCATAGAATTATAGAGTTGCAGAATTACAGGATGACAGAATGGCTCGGGATAGAAGGGACCTCAAAGATCATCTTGGTCCAGGCCCCGTGCCACGGGCAGGGACACTTTTCACCAGACCACGTTGCTCAGAGCTCCATCCAGCCTGGCCTTGAACACTCCCAGGGATGTGGCATCCACAACTCTGGACAACCTGTACCAGTGCCTCACCACTCCATATCTAATCTAAACCTACTCTTGTTTCAATTTGAATCTGTTTCTCCTTTTGCTGTCACTACTTGCCTTTGTAAATAGTCTTGCCCCGTCTTTCCTGTAAGTTCTCTTTAGGTACTGGAATGCCACAATTAGGTCACCCTGAAGCCTTTTCTAGCCTGAACAATCCTCTTAGCCTTAGGAGAGGTGCTCCATCCCTCTGACCAATTTGGTAGTCTCCTCTGGTCTCACTCCCCCAAGTCCTTCCAGGGATATGGGAACATGTCCTCATGGCACATGTTTTAGGGGAAGCTCCCAAGGCATGAGCCCCACTTCCCCATTACCTCCAGTCTGCCTGCAGGAGCTCGTGGCTGGCTGCAGTCTCACAGCTGGCATCACCACTGGCTTCCCACACTGCCCTCCAGCTGCACGGGCAGCTCGGGCCAGCCTTTGCTTCTTGGCCCACCGCATTGCCAGTCAGCTCAGGTGGGATTTGCACAGTCCTTGCAGCTTTGGGGACAACAAGAAAATGAGGACTGGAATAAGCCCTCCACACCCTGCGAGGTGCTGTGTGTGATGATGCCATGTGGAAGATTCTGATCCATAGAAACAAGGGGCCAAATCGAAGGATGAAAATTTTGCATCTGCTGCCCGCCAACTCTCCAAATCATGGAGCTTTTGTGTTGCACTTTCTGGGCTGCTGGAGAGCAGCTGAGGAGCAGTGCTGGGGGGATATGAGGCTCCTAAGAGTCTGCTCACTTGACCTCAGTCCCAGGATTCCTGTAGTTTCTTGTAAATGTGCCACAGCATGCTGAAAATTATAGACCTGAGTGATTTAACATTGCACCACAAGACAAATGCTTATAATGCTGAGCAGCTAATTCAAACAAGCATAAACTTGTGGATGCAATGATTAACAAGGAAAGTATCTTAGACTGACATAGCAGAGTAGCATGGATGCATTTCAATTTGATATAGGTAAGTCACTGCAAATAAAGTGAGGAAACTAATCCATGGTGACATTCCAGCATAGACAAGACCTAGCGGATTTGGTGGCAATGTAATGCTTGGGTAGGAGAGGATGGGTTTGAATAAGGTGTGCTTGACAAAAAACTTGGGAGGGAAAAAAAAGACTTGGGGGAAAATTGCTTATTGTCAAATGAAAAAAGAACCATTTACCAACATAATGCAAATACCATTAATTAAAATAGGCTGGAGTGAGTGGACATCCACTTTGAGGAGATTCTTTTAGTCTTGGCACAACTGACATGCTGCTTAGGTAGAATGGTGCTCAGAGAAATTTTTTCAAGAGAAATGTAAAATTTTTGAGATTTTTAAGCTTGAAAGAGAGCAACTGGAGCCTGAAATTCATTGAGTGAGTTTATTGCACAGCCGGCAAACTACACAAAGAATGCAATGAATCTCACTTATCTTTCTTAGCTTTATTTTTATATTGACTTTTATTGAGAAAATGTGAATAGACAATATAGAGAGTAGAAAGGGTAAATGCATGAAAGAGAAATCAAAAGCAAGGAAATGCATCTTACATTTGACATCTGAAACTCTTTTAAATGAATCTGGGATAAAGCAGGAACCCTTTCAAAGACATGACTTCCACTGCTTCAAAAAAGTGTATGTAACTGGAAAGTGACCTGTTAGAGAACAAGCTCTGTTGGGATGAATATATTTTCTCTCAACCAAAAATAACTTGTAAAGGAGTTTATTTTTCTGAATAAGCTGCTAAAAGGAACATGTTTTCTCTTAAGGAGGTTAAATGTATTTGTTTAGCAGATTTCTGCTGAAGTTGGATGCCTAATCCGTGAAGGAATACTTAAAAAATTATTTGTGATCTAGTAGTGCCTCAGGTTTTGTTGAAATTTATGGGTTGGTGTTACCAGCTCTTCAGGGGTATGGAAAATACTTAATTCTGTAGTACTGAAAGAGAGACCTCAGAGAGCACGGAAAAAGGAGCTGGAGGGGTAACAATCTGCTGCAGCTAAGGGGAGCTGAGAATTACCGTGTAGAGGCAGGAGGTAACAAATGTTTAACAGGTCCAGGCTATTGAACACCACAGTCCACATAGCATGAAGGATACTTTTGCAGGAGGGCTGGAGCCAGGATGAAACAGATAAAAAAATTCCTGGAATGCCTGGCATGCCTCTGCTGAGGCACTGGGGCATAAGGATCAAACAGTCAGGCAATTTTCCAGCAATCTGGCCATGGCTGGTAAATTATAGAGAAAGGATGGGTTAAAAGCCGAGACTCTAACCATGAATGATCTCCTAGGATTAGGGCTTCGTTTGTGAGATGCTTCAGCAGCTTCACTACCTGCTTCTGAAATCTCAGAAACCTGAGAGGATTAATAGTGAAAATATGAAAATAGCATCTGTCACAAAATATGAAAAGTTCTTTGATGAGAGCTTGAAAAGAACCAATATAGGACAAGATAAACTGGTCAGAGTACTAAACTGAGGCAATTAAGTCTTATCTGCTTGAGACATATATTGTTTGATTCCTAAAGATTAATAAAGTTACTATATTTTTGGCTTAAATTCCTGTACATAAATTCCTGTATTTTGGATCTGTGCATGTTTTCCAGCAGTGTGTAGAGAGAAGAAGGAGCAGGTGAAGGTATGAAATATCTGTCTTCTTGGCTGATTAGCCCAGTAATAAATAATGCAGTTGCATTGCTTCCAATAATTTGAAAATATATATATATATATATTTGGATGTGGGACCTTATGGCTTGGAAGCCTAACCTAAAGGTAATTTTTTCCAACAACACTAGTAGATACAAATCACTGATAGCCAAACAATCCACCCTCAGTGGCCACTTCTGCAACAGTGAAATCTGTTCAAGTTGGCTTTGAAGAGTTTCCTCTTCAGGAACAAGACTGGATGGATCTTCAGCTTTTATAAAAGGGTTTCCAAGGCAGTTTTGCATGATTTAGGGGAATATAGAATGAAATTTGCCTAAAACCCAGTAAAAAAGCATTGGATTTTAGGTACTTATTGCAGACCTGTGATGAAAACAGGTTCCCCCTGCTCAAGATTTTACTGTTGAGGAGCCCTGCAGGGTGGTGGCTTCACTGGCTCCTGTTGTGAGACACCATCCAGGGTATTCACCAGCTGCCATTCAGGGGCCATTCATTGGGAATAGGTTGCTCTGAGATACCCCTGTTTATGCTGCCTGAGGGCTGTAGGCTGCTCTTGCCACCTGCTCTTTAGGAGTTTCCGTGTGGCTTTCATTTTAAACTGTAAGCAAATTTCATCTCTCTCTTTAAAACAGTGTTTTGGGGTTTGGCTGTGAAAAAAAAAAAAAAAAATTGGTATTTCCAGAAAGGAAATAAAATTAATGCTAGAGGCCAAAAGATTAATCTCTGACCACTGGGTAAGAGAACTGGGATAGAGAAAGAGAATAACTTTGTTGATTTAATAATATTTGAGATTGACAGTCTTGTGGAAGCTTGGTGAAGTTAGTCTTCTTCACAAGAAATAGTAAAATATGACAAATCACTTTTAAAGGTAAAGTTTTCATTTTGAGTTTAACCGCTGTAACTTTATCCTCTTAAAGAGGAATATTCCTGCTCTCAGGTTCCATCACCCACAAGGAATTCAAAGAGACTAGCTCAGATGTAGATATCTTGCTCCTAGGCATCCAAAGTTAAGTAAGAAAATCCCTATTCTTCATGATCTCTTTTAAATTTTTTGATCTTATACTTCTGATGTTTTGCATTTTTCTTGATTTGCCAGCAAGGAACCAAACAAGATAATGCTGGGTTATACCTTCAGGTTATACCTGAAGTCGGTGCAGCTTTCATACTTAGGACGCTAGGCTGTGCCCTTCTTTCTTTTTGAGGATCATGCAAGAGGTCAATTTCCCTTTAGACCCTTGTTCAGATGTTTTATCTAAATAAACTGTATTATATTAGAATGACAGCTGAGGGCAAGGAGGAGCTCCACAAGTATTGTGCTATGCAGGCACTCTCTACCCCTCATATATCTCAGCCTAGGGATGTCTCCATGGAGTTCTTACCAGACAGGAGACTGTCTGGATGAAGGCTGCTTGCCTTCATGAGCCGAAGATGTACCAGGTGAGGTGCTGACCGTTGAGAGGTATGGATAAACAGACTTATTTGCTTATTTTATTTGCTAGTATATACAGAGCCTTTGTGAAATAGGCAATATAACAGTGAAGAGGGGTGAATTTTAGCCACCTTTTATGAAGATCTCTCGCTAACCTGTCTGCATAGATTTATCTGACTTATGAGACTGCTTCCGAGGGGAATATCTTCAAGTTTGGGCCATTATTCTGCACGTTTTGGTTGCTAACTTATCTCTGGCATTGCTCCAAGTGTTTGATGGTTTGATGCAACAGGCCTTGATTTAAATTGTAATTATGAAAGCCTTTCAGAAGACCTTGTGGTGCATGCTACCAGCAGAGAATCTGTCCCCCAGGATATAGTGAAGAATGAGGCAAAACACTGCCAAACATCAGAAAAGCATGATAAAGTTACAGAGATTACAGAAATCATGGTCTCCCTTCCCTTCCCTTCCCTTCCCTTCCCTTCCCTTCCCTTCCCTTNCATGATAAATTTACAGAGATTACAGAAATCATGGCTTCCCTTCCCTTCCCTGTTAAGCAAGGGGAGGCTGGAATTTACAGTGTAAAATCTTAATGAGTAGATTGTGCTGAGCAGTGCGGTTCACCTCCATTATTCTCCCAGTCTCAAATGTTTACCAGCCAATCACAGCATTCCTTAAAACCAGAGATTTATAGTGAAAAGTCAGCCCTAATTGAATTTCTTCATTAAGAACACCATCAAACAGATACAGAACACCTTACACCACCTTGTTTAAATTAGATTCATTTTTCTGATTAATTATTAAAAGGAAAGTTTAAAAAATCATAAAATCTTAAGTGCTATTAAAAATTGATTAGGAATGCATTTTTTCATTGACCCAGTTTGTATTTTTTTAATTTTTTTTTTGTCAAAGCTAATACATTTGAGTAGCTGCCTCAGACAGAAGTTTGTAATCATTTGGTCATCAGTCAATTAATCACAGCTTCATAAATATTGATCTCAGATTACATTTATTCTTCATTCTTGAAAGATAGTTTTTTATTAATTTAGGCTCACTCACATACATTGTGGTTTACACTGAAATTATTTTTAAAAGTTGTATTAAAATTTAATTGGAGCAGCCAGGCAACGGTGCAGCCACTGCACATTGTGCCACCTTTTGGCAGGTTTGTCACCTCCTCCTGAAAGGTTCTGAGTGCCCACAGGTCATCCTGTAGGGCTTGCTGGCTGGCATCTGTCACCAAAAACCTCTTAATGTGGAAGATACACACCACTCATCCCAGGTAGGAGTAATTTGTGTGGATTTTTCTGAGAAGAGCAAAGAGGGCTCTGATGTTTATCTTCCCATCCTCAGTGGAATCATCCTGATTCCTGGTAGTCCATCACAGATGGTGGTGTCTTCCTGATTGTCATACAGCACTTGGTTGCCCCTTGGCCTCTGCCAAACATCCCAAAAGGCAGGTGAGGGCTGTGTTTGTGGGTACATAGGTTGAATGTCCCCAGCCCTGCTGCAGTCCCTGTGACAGAGGTCATAAATAACCTTGTGACTCATTCTAGGATGGTGAGGGTACCTGGGAGTGCTCTTGCAGGGCCTCCTACTGCCTCTCTTCTGTCTAGGAAAATATCCAGTACTTACTTTTGCAGGAGTTGTGTCTGTAAACAGAAATTCTAGGAATTTTTGAAGTCAGATGCTGCAAGGAAGAGGAAGCATTTGGAGGAAACACAGTCCTTCTCATAGCATGTTCATCACACCTGAAACAGTACTGAAGCAATGCAAGCAATCTTTATTAACATTTCTGGTCCAGTTGCACTTAATAATCTCCATCTGGATAATTAATTATCTTTTTTGTGTGTGTGTGTTTGTGGTTATGCTTGATCTTGTAGTTTAAGAAACAGATATATGGACATATCAGGGGTAAGAACACACATCTGAAGAGTGACCTGATGCATCCCCATGCAGGATGCATCCTTTTCTACCCCACAATTTGTATTTTATTTTGAATGCTGTACTTCATGCTGAGAATGACAAATTTCTTGGTTGGCTTCTGCAGTACATTTGGTTCTTTGTCCTATGGTCTGGTAGAAAAAGAGTGTCAAAATCAGCGTTCCCTAAAATCTCACTTGTCTGAGGACTTTGGAGTAATGGGATCATGTAGCGACTGTTATCTTTTACAGCTCTGAAAAATTCTATGATTCATCTTTAATGTCTGGCATCAAAACTAGTTGCCCATTGTTGTCACTCCAAAACTCTTATTTATTCTGGCACAGCTCTTCTGAGAGGCTCTGAAATACAGCTTCAAATCATGAGCAGCAGAGTGTCCTGGTGTGCTCTTCAGCATCAGTACGGAGTCATGCGGACTCCTGTTAGCATTCCTTATTTTTGCTGATGGAGAATGGATCATTTTTGTGACTATCCATTTATTTAAAGTTGCAGAAAGCTGATGTAATTTCCAGAGTCCTATTCCCCAATCAAATATACCACTCATTTACCATAAAAAATTTAATCATACTGCAGCAAGTTATCAGACCCCTTCCTTTAAATCTGTCACACACAGTGCTTTTCTGCACTTTCAGAAAAGTCAGCCTGTAAGGATCATGTCAGAAACATGTGCAGAGGGCATTCAGATAACCCATTTGTTTTATAAATAGCTATGAAGATTTGAGAGATTTTCACCTCTGAGCTGTTTGCTACTTCTGTTTTTATCTGTTTGCTGCAAAGTCAGACTCATTTTTTGCTTTCACTATCCATGGACTATGAACATGCTGGACATAATTTGTTTGTTTTGCATTATGGCAAATCTAGAAGGGCATTGTCTGCTATGGCACAGTCATTTTCAACAGAGAAATGCTAGCAAGGCTATGCAATCAGGGACATGTTAGATAGCTCCAGCTGTAACCTTAGAAAATGCTTGTCTGTTCTCCATATTGTGTAATCAGAAGTGGATTCTGAGGCCAGTTGCAGCTAACGTCTTCCAACAGGAGGGATGCCAAGGAGATCCAGTAAATATATCACCCTCTGACCAGTTCTTTGCAATAGTGTGATGGCTGGGACCAGGTTAACCAGTTTATCCAGTGGTTTGAGAGATGCTACTGTGAATTTGAGCAGTGTTTTATGTTGTGCCGAGTTTGGTAATCCCAGACAGTCTTTCCTGGCAGAAAAAAAAAAAAAAAAAGGAAAAAGAAAAGCTGCAAAGCAATAGAGAGAGATAATTGTAACAGTGCCCCAACTCTTCCTGGCTTTTTGCTGCAGACACCTGCAAAATGGCCCAATTGGTGTTTTCCCACTGAAGTATTGTGTCACTAATTCACCGCTCAACAACTTCAGCACTTCTGAGAATGAATATGGTAGTTCAATATAAGGTACTAGCTTATGAAGGTGCTTATTTTTTATAAAAATTTAATCTTTCCCTAAACATACAGTTAGAGAACATGCAGAGTTCTTTTAGTTCAGATTATGCAAATCTGTCTATTTTAATGAAATTCTTTGAACTTCAGAATAATGTAAGAGAAAAACAATGCATTTTCTGTGAGTATATGCAGTAGATACATCTGTTTCTTTCAATTTTGCATTAATTGTATTGAACTGATTAAATTCAGATGATATTTGAAAACCTTTCTTGTTAAAAATGTAATAAAGTGTAATTTTGCATTTTGTTGATATATATATATGGTTATTCTTGGCTCAAAATCAGAGGCCTCTGGAGTGAAGTGGCAACCAGGGTATTGTACATGGCTCCTTGCAGGACTAGGCATTTGCCAGAAAGATATAAAAGATGTTACAGATCCAAATCAGTCCCAAATCTTTCCTTCCTGATTTACCTCTGAAACCTGTAATCCCAGTTTCTCCATCTTTTTATTGCAAGAATGTTTAGCAAAGATGTTCAATATTCAAAGTATTTTTTCTTCTTGTCTGTCATTGTAATGTCACAGGATTAAAACAGAAATCTTCCACACTGTTTTTAGTATTTTATAATAGCTTGTCAGATGTGACTTCACTGACTTTAGAGCTCTCCTGGGACACCACAGTTCAGGTGAATGTAGACTTAGCCTCTGAGGCAAGTTTCAGGAAAAACAGTCAAGAAATAGGCTGCTGTACAGATCTTAAATTGACAAGAGAAGAGAGGGAAGGATGTAACATATATCCAGGAACTGCTGCAGTTTTATAAGCTTTGTGCTATTGTTTTTCAAATCTATCCAGGGGGGTTATGTTAGGAAGGAATTGGAGAAACAGAAGAGTAAAGAGAGAAGTAATTGGAATGAACAATGATTAGGTGGAGTGAGAGGACAATGAGAAAACTGCAGAGATACTGTGATGATGTTATCAATATCCATCAGTTCTGGCCTAAGCCATGGCTGCAGCTGTTCGATGTCGCTATAGGACACGAAATGAACGACACGCACACAGTCGAGTTGTCAGGGCAAAAAGAGGGAAGTTTATTTTCTTACTTCTACTCATATAGATTTCTGACAATGACCATGGATTGGAGGATTAGGTTGCCACCTCTCCAACCACACTGGCCAGACTAGAAGTCCATAATTTTTTTCCTCCTTAGAGAGAGGAATAATAAACAAAAAGGACAGTTACAAAAACATTACTTGTTTACATGAAGATCTGTGAGAAACTCCATTGCAAGAATGCAAACATCAGAGGGCTGAAAAGATCAGGGCGACAGTTCTTGCCAGCTTTACTCCTTGCAGCTCATCCCTGCAGCTCCCCCCACCCCTCTCTGCTCATGGGGCTGGAGGGGGAGGTCTCTCCATAGCTTTGAGAGGGGGCTCCCTTGGTGTGTGTGCTCTCTTCAAGGAACTCATGAAGAGCCCTTTGAGGGAGCGCAGGGTGCACAACTTCCATCTTGGCTGTCTGGAAAATAAGCAACAATTTTTTTTAGATTCCTCTTCACCCCACAAAAAGATGCAGGTATCTACACAAGAGCAGATCTCACCAACCACATCTGGGAGTCACTGCCAAGAAACAGAGCTTTCTAGGATAGGAGACATCACATCTTCAGATAAACATCCTAAACAAATTTGATGAGTTGTGTTCCACAAGAGCCTAGTTTTAATTCAGGGCCTATAATGGGTTGCTTGAGTGAGTTGGCCAGACACTGTAGATTTGTCTTAAGGCTGACAGGGTGAATCCCACACTTTGGTATTAGAAAGCTGAGTGAAGAAACATCTGTTTCAATTTGATTGACAAAAAAAAGTGATGTCTGATGAGTAACTAAAGGTCTTGATTTTGGGAACATTTCTGTAATCATATCCTAAATGCAGTGGATTTTAGATCCAGCTTATTTTATTGGGGGGGCACTAAAGCAGATTTGCTTGCAATTCTGTTTTCCTGAAATGAACCAGAGCCTTGCTTACTGACAAATCTATAAATGAACCATTTTGCCAGCCAGATATTCTGCACCAATAGTTTTGTTTGTGAGTCTTACTTGCTATGAAACATCATTTGAAAAGGATTGTACTCTGGCAATAAAATCTATCTTCTGGAACTTTTTCGTACACAGTTTATTCACCTTTTAAAAATTTATTTTCATTTTATCAAGTATTTTCTAGTATTCAGAGAAAGATTTTTGGTAACTTTAAAGAGTATAATAAAGTTCGTGGAGGAATACATGAATTTGTTTAAAGTGCTTGTAGGAAAGCTGGACTGCTGTGTCATCTGTGCTGAAATATATGGGTAATTAATTTGCTAAGTGCAATGAGGAAAAATCAAGGACTGTTTATATCTGGCCTTGGTTTTGAATACTTGCAAATGTTCATTGTAGAAAGTCAAGTAAGAACTTTGGTCTTACAATGTTTCCTGAAAAAACATAAAAATCCCAGCTTTCACTGGAATTGAAGACTGAGGAGGCAGCCTCCAGTGTCTGCACCTGAAGACCTCTGTGCTCAGAGCTGCTACTTCATTGAGAATTTTTCCAAAGTACAAAGGGATGAACAGGAACTAAGAGTAGGAGCAGAGGCATTGTTGCAGTTTCATCTGAAAATTAAGCTTATAGGGGCTATAAAATGTTGTAGGTTTATTTTTGTTTGGTTGTGTGTTTTTGTTTTTTTTAATGTAATAGACTACAGGTATTTTAGATTCAAATTGTACACCTTTAAGTGGAAAGGAGAACTGCACTTAATAACTGATAACTTAATAGCACATCTAAATGTGTTTTAAAATACTTCAATTTACCTATTAAGATCAAATAGACTGTCTGTTAATTTGACAGAATATCCATGTTCCCCAAATTTAGGGCTATAAAAATTGTTCATCTGCTCAGTCACAGGCCATTTAATTTTGGATGCATCATTGCCAGTCGGTTACAGTAATTAGCATTCTCTCTATTGTAGCAGCTTCCCTGAAGCTATGCTAAGTAGGGTTACACTTCTGTATGGAAACATAAGCAGCCTTGTGCAAATGAGCCCGGCCACCCATCTTAGAGACAGAAGCCCTAGCTACAGCTTCTTGGCTCAGGGTGCCCTATATGCCCACCTGCAGATCTTATTTACTGGTTATTAATGACATGAAGTGTAGGCAGCTGTGAAAGGCACAGCATGGCAGCTTAAAGCCTCTGCTCCAAACTATTCTCTCAGCCTTGTCATTTCTTTGAATGATACCTAATTTCCTTTTTTTTTTTTTTTTAATCTTTCCCTTTATACTCTCTTTTGAAGTTATAGGCCAGAAATACATTCTCTGGATATAAATTGTATATATATATATGTATATATTATATATATATATATAAACAAACCTATGAACTGAGGCATAGCATTTGCTAGCGCAGTTACTTGCCAGTTAAAACGTGGGTTCTAGGATAAAAATGTTTCGATAAATCCTTTGTTATTATGAACATATGCTGCAAATATTTTGGTTCAGTATGTTTTTCCATATCTCCTAATGCCTAAAGTAGTGTTTTTATTGTATTTTTAATGGAGACACCAACTGCCAGCCCCAGATTATGAGTAGTGCTGAAATTGTTCTTTTGTAAAGGCTACAATAAACAGTGCAATTGCTAAAACCATAAATAAATTAAAAAGAAGTCAAGATTTTTTTGCCAGTTGTTCTGCAGCCTATGCACATTTTCTTGTTCTGTGTGAATTGTCTATGCCTTCTTTTGGTTTCCTGGGAAACAAGTGAGGGGTGGTATGCACTGCAAGATGTACTCTAAGAATAATTCTTCCCATTTAATCCACTCTGATTTTTACTTCTTAATATACTGGAAGGTAACTAATATTTAATACCATGAAATGTATCTGTGCATGTTTAATGATTCAATTAATCAGAGAGAAACCTTCTTTATAATTAAATATGGATAGGCTATAGTCTTTTCTTCTCATTGACTGATGCTTCTGAGAATAAGGGATAAGAATAATTTTATACCATTATTCTGTGTGCCTTTTATTAGAACTCTGGACTGTTTGGGTGTAAAATCAACGATAGAAGTACATTTTTTTTTAGACTTATGCACTCTGCAGTTTCTGTATTCCATAAAAGTCTCACCATATGAATTTAGATACCAATACCACGAAGACTTACAAGTGTTTAAGCACAAGAGAAGTTCAACTGATGCTAATGTGATTACTCTCATTAAGTTTAAAGACTGTGCTAGAGCCTTTGTAGGACTGTCTTGTTTAATTTCTGGAAGAGGCCTGATGTGAGCTTGGAAAGGTTGTATCTGCTTACTCTGTAATTCTTGGTTTGATGGTGACTTGGAACCATAACTCATTTCCCTATAAGCAGCCATTTTATTAATCTGGCTATGGACCCTTCTTGACTTGATTACTTAAAGAAGTGTTACAAATCCCAGTATAACTTATGCTTCCACACTTCTATACAAAATTCTATAAGTATAGGCTAAAAAAAGCCAACTCTTGTCAATACAGTATGCAGATGGAGGGCATCTATTGGGAAGTTAATAAAACAATGATGTATATACAGGCAGATTTAAATATGGAAATGGAGATTTCCTGCTTCTTGATTTTGTATAATCTGTTGGATATATTTGTTCAATGATTTATACTGAGCCTCAAGCCATAGCAACTAGGTGCTGTTTACAAAAGTTAAAGTTACATGCACAGCCTACAATGGGCTTCTTTAAATGACCACTTATGCTGCCAAGGGTACCATATGTTAATAGCCATGTTGTGAGACCACTTTTGAAGTCACTGCTCATATTTCACGTAGTAATTTTTTCCAACATATGTACCTACCTTTTTAATAAGAGGATATTTTTCATTATCATTTTAACGGGGAAATAATTAGCAAAAATATCAAATGCCAGAATTTTCCCTTATAAATAGGCTAAGTTTACAATGGGTAATAGGGTGCCTAGTCTGAAGAATAAAGAAGTGGTTATATTATTTCTATAGCACTTCAGTGAAGAAAGACCCATTAATTTGTTTTTAGGGTGATCTTAAACAAGAAAAATTAATGTTTTGCTCAGTTAAGTCTAGATATCTGTGAATATTATTTGAATGTTTCTGTTGAGACTTTAGAGACTGTGAACAAAACCCTGACATCCATGGAATACCACCAAGACTAGGTTTTCTTTCTTAGGGGCAGTAGCATGCTGCATTCAGATTCATTGCGAAGGTGATATTCATTGAAAAGAAAATCAATACCTTCTCTGGAAAAATAATCCAGTCAGTATATAAGTAGGAACTGATGTCAGCTATCACATTTGCAACACCTTTGTGCCACTGATTTTAGAGATCAGTGCTCAAGGATTAAAGCACCCCTTCATTGCTGATGTCCCAGATTCCTTGACTGGAGTGAACAACTGAATTAATGTTGTGCCATTGGAGAGTAAAAAGCTGCTGACTGTGGGCAAATGTGCCTCAGATAAGGAAGCCAACATCTACATCTGTCCTGATGGAAGTTCTGTCAGCCTTTATATATACAAACTGCAGGATGATCTAGTGAGGAATTTTATCAACCTGTGTTTAGTGTAGGTGCAGAGTCAGCAGGTAGCAAAACCTCACAATAAGCTGTGCTCCTCATCTGCAGGTGAATAATGGTGAAAGGTTTGGTCCATGCTAAGAAGTCACACATTGGGAAAGAGTTTAAGTCAAGTTATTTTAAGGGAATTCACTATTTTATAGTGTTTTAAGCAACATTATTTACAGCATGTTTGAAACTTCTCCCCTTGTGAGGTCACCTTCAGTAGCTCTTCTGTGAGTGTGTATCATTGCATGATCTTGAACTATGTCATCTCATCACACTACAGGGTAAAAAATGTGTGAAATATTCCCTTGAAAAGTCAAGGTTCCCCCTTTCTTAAAACTCCCATTTATAGCATGAGCAGGTTGGGAAATGGTGGTTAAAACCCTAACATTTTTATGCACAAAAAGTGTTGTTAAGATGAATTTTTTGCATTTGGTTCATGGACATTTTCAATTGTTGTACAAGTCCACTTTTGGTGAAATGTTTTTTTAAAGGCAAATATGACATGAGTGACTATTGCTTATCACATGGTTGTGCAAGTTAATACTGCCAGATATGTGCATATATATGCATATGTGCATATGAATATATGCCATTCATTAACAAATACCTTTTATTCATGGATATGAAATGAAATGTGAAGAGTAATCAAGCTAATTTCTTTCTGGCTCCCAAGCTCAGGGTACTCTTGCTCAAGGTTTTCAGAAAAAAATGGAATTGTAGGTAGTTGGGTACAGTGGAGAGAGAAAAACAGTTGAGATCCAATATTTGGTAACATTGACTGTGAGATCTTTTGGACTGTGTAATAGTTCCAGAAAGAAGTCTGTCTACTAAGTTTTGAGGTCCTGCACTTGGGTCACAACCTCATGCAGCACTACAGGCTTAGGGGAAAGTGATTGGGCATCTCTCTGGCCAAAAAAGACCTGGAGGCCCTGATTGACATCTGTCTGAACATGAGCCAGCAGTGTGCTCAGGTGGCCAAGAAAGCCGGTAGCATCTAAGCCTGTATCAGCAAGAGTGTGGCCAGCCGGGCCAGGACAGTGACTGTCCCCCTGTACTGGGCACTGGTGAGACCACACCTTGAATGTATCCCGTTTTGGGTCCCTCATTGCAAATAAGACAGAGAGGCACTGGAGAGTGTCCAGACAAGGGCAGTGGAGATGGTAAAGGGTCTGGAGCACCAGTCTGATGAGGAGCAGCTGAGGAAATGGAGTTGTTTAGCCTGGAGGAAAAGGAGGTTCAGGGGTTACATCACTCTCTACAGCTCCTGAAAGGAGGCTGCAGTGGGGTGGAGGTTGGTCTCCTCTCCCAGGTAACAAAGGACAGCTCAACAGGAAACAGCCTGAAGTTGTGTCTTAGATTGGATATTTCTTCAATGAAAGGATTGTAGAGGATTGGAACAGGCTGCCCAGGGAAGTGGTTGAGTCACCTGAAAGTATTTAAAAGATGTGTAGATGTGGCACTTAGGGGCATGGTTTAGTGGTGTGCTCAGCAGTGCTGGGTTAATGGTTCAACTTGAAGATCTTAATGGTCTTTGTGAACCTAAATGATTCAATGATACTATGATTATAGTTTGGATCCAACTACATCCTGCCTGGGCAGCAGTCTGGGATTCCTTATATTGAACTGAAAGTAATAATAGCAGCATAAAAACATGTGAGACTGCTGCATGCAGTGGCCTAGTGCTCCCAGTGTGTAGTTGAGATACAGCCAGAACATCTCCCTGGACTTTAATAATGGACAATGCTATTATGGGTAGTGATTTCTTGCTGTAAGTTCTGGCTTGAGCAGTGTAAGGGCAAACAACCTGAGCATGCTTTTTTTCTGTGGCTCCAACTCCCTTATGCTGCTTGCTGTCTTTGCACACTGCTTTGTAAGGGGTTCTAAAGCATGGAAATTGAAATTGAAAACCCTTATGCTTTCTTGTGTACAAGAAATGAAATGAAATTCACATGAATCCCAGTGACTCTCAGTTCTGGCATTTTCATGATAGTGAAACTTCGCACATATTTCGAACTTGATGCTTCAGCCTTTGAATTTGGGATTCGGGATTAATGATCTTTGTATGAAGAATTTTAAATCAGTGTTGGTTGGCACAGGGTTCCCCAAGTCTCTTTCTGGATGTGACTCTGTAGCCATGGTTTCCTAACCTTTGCTCCACCATAGGAGCACTGTTCCATACACCAAAAGAACAGCCCTGATTTGAATTCCTGGATTCTGCAAACTTGTGTTTGGGATGCTGTAAATTCAGCTGTTTGGGTCAGCCTTCTGTGCCACTATAAATTATTTTATTAATAACTTACCCAGGACCTGCCACTGTTTTTGTTGTATCTCTCTGACAAAGTAGTAAATTGGCTCCACACTGTTCCATTCCCAAATATGACATTTTTTATATTTGAGTTATGGTTGTATGAGTTGCATTCCTATGTTTCCTGTTTGGAAAGACTTATATTTCCATTCCTGTGGAATGTTATTAGTTTTGGCCCTCCAGTGAATGACATTTCCATCACTAGCTTCTCCCCTGCCTTTGAGTCTACAGAAGTAAATTAGACTTGCCCCCTAGAGCTTTCTGAGGTAGAGGTAATCTTCTGGTATATTTCAAAGTGAGGTTCTTGTATCTGATGGAAGGCTTTAGTTGTGACAGCAAAACAAATAGTGAATAAATATGCTTTTAGTCTTGTAAGTGGATGTCAAGGAAAACAACTAAGAAGCAAAATCACCTGTGATGGCACTGTCCCTTTCATTTTTACTGGGAGACAGGGAATCAGAGAAGGGAAAACTCTGGAAGCAAAAAAGAGCTGAGCATCTGTAAAGACCTGCATCTGTGTTAGCAGCTTGCCAAGGAAACCGATGCCTGTACATTAATCTGAATTATCACAGTCAGTTTTCCTTTTGTAACCAGCTCAATCACAGCATTCTTGAACTGGAGGTGAACTGAGCACAGCGTGCTGACAGCATTAGGAAACCTAGAGAAGGAGACAATAAATTTTACTGATACTAGACAATTCAGAAACAGAAAAGACAGTGGGACCTTATATAGCTTTCTTTTCACCTAGTATTAACATCACAATCCTGCTTTCTTCAATTGTCCAAGTTCTCTTTTTCCCAAACAAAAACATCTGCATCTTTGGAGTGTCTCTGTTATGTCAGTTTTCCCTGGCAATTAATGCTTATTTTTCTCTTTATGTGAGGAGTTCTTTTGAAATCCCATCACTAACTTTCTAATTTGTGAGTAGCAACTCGCAAATCCTATCTTCCTAGTCATGTGTGTGAATGATGTGTTCAGCAAATGCAATCCCTTGATGTGGGATAAGCATCATAAAAGATTAAGAGCATTTTCAGAATCATCCAAAAGGTTTTGAGAATACAGTACTTGACAGTGCAAATACTGAGGATTTTTATTGTATTTGGTTTTGTTTTCTTTTTCTTTTTTTTTAACCTGCTAAAACTCAGTGATTGGTCCTGAGCTATATTCAAAATAATGGAGGGATTTTATTCTTCCAGGATGAATATGTAGTTGTCTGCTCCTTTCTTTCTGAGTCAAAGTGGTAAGCTAGCTATCCCCAAAGCAGCAACTGGATTTGTTGGACAGCTATGTTGCATGGCTGAACTTAGGTGCTAAAGGCCCATTGGGAAAAGTAACAGATCCCAGATGATTCCTCAGTACAGGGTAGAAATATTTATTCCCACTTTCAGAAATGCTTGAGGATTTTTGTCTTTCTGTTTGTGTGGATGTTCAGGTTTCCTATTCTTTCCTTAGGCAGACACCTGGAAAAGCTGGAAAAGTGGGCCCATGAAAATCTCATAAGGTTCAAGTCCAAGTGCAGGGTGCCTGGCTCTGGGGCAATCCCCAGTATCAGCACAGGCTGGGATGAGCAGATGGAGAGCAGTCCGGCCCAGAAGGGCTTGGGGGTGCTGGTGGGTGAGAGGCTGGACATGACCCAGCCATGGGCACTCCCAGCCCAGAGAGCCAAACGTGTCCTGGGCTGCATCCAGAGCAGCGTGGGCAGCAGGGCCAGGGAGGGGATTCTGCCCCTCTGCTCTGCTCTGCCCTGGTGAGACCCCACCTGCAGGGCTGCACCCAGCTCTGGGGGCCCAGCACAGGAACAACATGGACCTGTTGGAGAGAGTCCAGAGGAGAGACACACAAATGATCAGAGCAATGGAGCACCTCTCCCATGAGGAAAGGCTGAGAGAATTGGGATTGTTCAGCCTGGAAAAGGAAAGGCTTTGTGGTGACTTGATTGAAGCCTTCCAGTACCTGAAGGAAGCCGACAAGAAAGATGGAAAGGGACAACTTACAAGGGCATGTAGAGATAGGACAAGGGGGAATGTGTTCAAACTGAAAGAGAGTAGGTTTAAATATTAGGAAAAAATTCTTTACTGTGAGGTGGTAAGACAGTGGAACAAATTTTCCTAAGAAATTGTGGATTCCCTATCCTTGGAGGTGTTTAAGGGCAGACTGGGTGAAGCTCTGAGCAACCTTATCTAATAAAAGGTGTCTCTGCCCTAGCCCAGGGACTAGATGATCTTTAAGGGCTCGCAATTCAGAGCATTCTATGATTCTCTGATACTGAACGGAAAGCTTTTCAGCATCAAGTCTGTAGCCACTGTGGGGTACCCAATCCCAAAATGTGCTAGGAAGGCTTGAGAGGTGTGTTCCCTTCATTTCAGGGCTGTTGGGTAACTCTTGGCTGCATATGCACATATTTTTGCTTTGCTTTTTATTTTTTCAATTGTGTCCTGCACTATTGTGCCATCTGACTTCCTCCTGCAGGGTGAACCAGCTTCTTAGCAGCATCTGCAGTTTTAAACTGTTGGGGTTGGTGGCAAATATTTTCTGCTGACATGAGCCAAGGGACTTTGTTAAGCATGGAAATGTACTTGCAAAAAAGTACTTGCAGGCTGAGCTCATAGCACAGGTGGTTGGGATTTTGCAGAGATTTGGAGCTGGATTTTTAAAGGCACTTGGCACACTTCATGCTTAGAGAGATTTTCCAAATCAACTTGAAGTAACAGAAGCAGGTAATTTCTTTTACATAACTTTGGCTGTCTAATCAGCTGGCTGACTAGACTTTCGCTGCAGAGATATGTGAGGACTTAGAAAGAGTGCTTGCTTGTCTCAAACACTTTTAAGGCCACAGAACAAGTTTGCCATGAGATAAGCACAAAAGGGAGGGACGGGATGGTGCTGATTCCAGGCCTGGCAGAGGTGAGACCTGGTTAGCACAAGCTGGGTTCTGCAGCCAGACAAACATTCCCACTGTGGAAAAATTTGTAAAGAAACAACTGCTCATATGCACGTCACTGGTCAAAGAAAGACCAACCCAAGTTATGGGAGAGATGGCATCTGTGACCACCACCAACCATTGAACTGTCCCCCCATCTCCCCACCCCTTCAAATATGCCTTTGTGGATAGCTGAAACTTCAACTGTAAGATAAGATACCAGAGATAATATAAAGGTGATACAATTGTCTGAGCATTATCTCAGACCTAGGGGGAGGATAACAAAACTCGGGGAGAAGAATGCATCACTGATAATGGACACAAAGAATGCAGAATTTGTGGGCCACAAGGAAAGTCAATTCAGCAACTGTGCTGAAATCAGATCAGAAGGGGTAAAAGGTAATTCCAGCAGGGGAAGACCATGATCACCAACTCTCAATCCATCTACCCAAGAAACCCACCAACTCAAAAGAAGGGAAAGACTGAACATACAAACTGGTTAGCATTAGAGTCAAGGAAATAATTTAACCAATAGTGTGACAGAACTGTGTAGGCAATCAGCATTAATTTCTTTGCTAAAATGTATAAATAGTGAAACTCTGGGGCCCTCCACCACTAAGAAGCACAGAGTTAAGAAGAACCCATGGAACGTTGCTGGATCCACATATGGTGACTATCTTCTGCTTAATCTGCCTATCTCTTCCTCTCTATCTCCTCTCTTTTCTATTTCTTTCTCTCTACCTCCATTCATGGTTAACTTAATTCCATACTATTGACCTATGGCCAGCTTGGGCCTATGGTCTTGTTTGTAGCTTATTTCGGGCAGAGGCATCTCTCAATAATTGTATCTTAACAAGAGACAAGAACTTCCAGATTTCATCTTAAGCAGAAATAGCTACCTAAGATAAATGGATTAGTCCAATCTCATATCCCACTGAGTGATGAAAGTAAGAGAGAGTGAATTTGCGAAAACTCCACTTGTATTATTACTATCAAGATAAAACCATGGAATTATGGAATTGTGCCATTTGGAGATTATGGGAAGGCTGAACTTGTTGAAATACACTTTCTGTCAGACAGTGTTTTTTTGTGGTTATTGACTCTGGCCTCCTGTCCTACTCCTAATGTTTATCAACCAAAATCCTTATTGCCATGCCTAATATCAATGAGTCCTTCTAGCTGAAGGATAATACAAACACATGTACGTTTGAATTTAATAGATTTTTTTGGGTTGGACCCATAAAACTGTATCAGACATAAACCAAACACATTTTTTTAAAGATAGCATATATTCAAGTTACATTTTGTGAAAACTCTTTTTTTCCTTTATTTCACAATGCCATATTATATCAAACTTTATTTATTTTTAGGTGATTGAACTGGCAAATAAAGCATGAATGCTTTGCAGAGATCTGTAACCCAGTTATATACTACTTTTACAGTAGCTTTGCAGGATGATAACTATTTTTAATGTGTTTATGGAGGTCTCACTAACCTGAAAAAACTCACTACATTTATTTCAAATATGAGCAAATTTTGTAAGTACTACATCAGTACTGGTAAATATAATTGGAAATCTTCCTGCCTCTGGTTCTGGCCCATGGTGAGTTATGCTGTCTCAAACTGCTCCTGGGGATGATATGGGAGCTTATGAAGGACATCTCTGATTCCCAGTAGGCAGCTTGGGTAAGAAGGCCACCTTGTTCCAGTGAATAGTGGGGTTAGGTCTTAAACATGGTCACTGGGCTGTGTGATGCAGGCTGATCACCGTGCAAGAGAGTGCACCAGGAAGTATCTGATTTAGTGATGGACCTGTGGCTTCGCAGCAGCAAGTAGTTAACACAAGCCAGAAAACAGAGAAGGAAAACCTCCCTAAAATGATATTCACTCTTGTAAGAACACAGATAAATACACAGATGAATCTGGTGGCAAGGTTATGTACTTAGCCACAGTGATTGTAACCAGGCCTCCAACTCATTCTATGGTCATAAATGGGATGTATTTGTTAATTTTTACTGCCATGTCCTGTTACAGATGACAAAATGCAAAGAGACATTTTAAAAACCTAGGTCCCAACCTGCACTACATGAAAAGTTCTCCTAATGGTAAGTGCCTTGTACTCCAAAACCCCCTTCTTTTTGGAGTTTCATGTTCTTCAGTTTCAGTGGTTTTGTGAGGGAACATTGTTCAAGTCTGTCTAAATGCACTTTGGCTGTGATTCCTTTTTCTCTTGCATTCATGTGGAATATTCTTTACACTGTTTAATCTTGGTCCAGTAGTTTTAATATATATTTGATTTTGTTTTAATTTTCTCCTCATTTGAAATTTTAGTCTTTAGTTAGGCTCCACATGACTGCCAGACTTAAGGAATGACCTCATTCTTGTGCCAGACAAACAGGGTCTCTCGTAAGCCCACCCAGGCTAAGTGATGACTTCCACTTTCAGACAACAAATTGAACTCTTTAATTTGCTACTGTACATACCTTCAAGAGCGGCTATTGAGCTGAACATGTTCTTCTTACTTCTAAATGGATTTAATATAAGAGACAAAGGAGATTAAAATGGATTTTAGAATTAAGCAGCTCTCCCCATATTTGCATATAGGTAGGTAGGTGAAAAATACTTTTAAATTAACAGGCTTGTTATTGTTCATTGCATAAACAAAAACTGTGTGGGTTAGTGCGGAGCAGGAGGGAAGGAGTGAGATGGTGACTGCATTTTAAATTCTTCTGCTTGGAGCAGCTTCTGTCTCTGGGTGTCTCCCACGCCTGTGTCCTCTGAGCCTGGAGCATCTCTCTTCTGTTAACTTGTGACAGTCATTTTCACTCTGCTTACATAATGGTTTATGGTTACACCATAAATCCGCTCTGTCCGAAATATGTTAGAGTAAGAAATATACCATACCTCTGTGGTGGATGGTATTATATTCTGAATTTGTTCAGGTAGGAGGTATGACATTTTCAGTTTGAATACTCCTTTACTACCAAAGATCTTCCATCTTGAGCACAACCTGTAAAAGCCATGATTTTATTGTGAGGTGAAATACTATAGATTCAAGTGGGAATACGTTCCTCTAGTAGGAAAAGAAAGTAAAAGGAAGTCTTGTTTTGTTGTTAATTAGAATGAAAATGGTAAATAGCTCTTTGTCCTACTTTGAAAACTCTGTTTTGAAAATGCAACCTCTGACCCACGACTGGTGCACATAGATTTTTTTTTCTTTCTTTAGAGAAGGCTATTTTTTAACGTTTTAGAAATCTATCACAACATTGGACTTATTTTGAGCTCGGTGGTGCTCCTCTTATTTCTGTTTGAATGAAATCAGAAGAAAGGGCTTGTGTTCTTGGGCACAAATTGAGTTTGAAACTGAAGGGAAAAAGCATATATTAGGTCTTTGATCTTTTACATGTGTCTTCCAACCACCTTTTCCATTTGTTTTAAAGTCAAGCTTTATTTTTTTTCTTAGAAAGTTTGCTGAGCCAGTTGCATGCCTTTCACAGCGATGGGCATTGACTTCCCAATTAATCCCACAGAGCCAGCAGGACTATTTGCCTGAGAGCCCTCATCACCATGAAAAAAACCCCAACCACCCAACACAAAACAATGAGATCACAATCTGGCCCTTTGCAATTAGCTCAACACTGTCAGGGTTTCACTTTCCTGCTTAAATCCCATAATGAGGAGCCATCAGAAGAGGAGGTAAATAAAGCTGTCATGCATATTGACAGTAATACAATATCACTGCTCATTTTTTCTCCCAAAGTTAAAATTGCAGAATTACTGTGGCACATGATGTTCTCCCCTCTCCAGCAAAACGCATACCAGCTGCAGTCTTTTAAAGTCTCCTATCATTTTGTTAGCACGACTGCCTACGTGAGCAAAAAAACATGGAAACTGCATCCTACCACAGTTGACAAGATTTTTTATTTTCATGATTACTTCTCTGCCTTTTTTTATTTTGCCTGCAGGCAAAGGTTGGCATACATGTCAAGAGAACATTCTCCAGCTGGGGCCTGCAGTATAGAGAATTGTATACTCCAGAGGGCTCATGGGACCTTAGGCAGATTATTATGGTAATATTGGAGACTGCTGTCCTTTCCCTCCCACAGCTGGGCCGCCTCTCTCATTGTAAGTATTGAAGCAATATGTTTTGCAAATTATACATTGGGAACAACAGGGACCTGGGAAAGTGAGGGAGAAAGAGAAACATGGCAAAATGTTGCTTTTAATATGATATTTTTCTTGTTCATCAAGCAAAAATAAATTAGAGCTTTAATTTTTTTTAATTAAATGAGGATCATATATTGGGAAAAACTAGCTATAATAGTAAAAAGTTAATATTGATTTTATTGAGTGAGAGTTTTAAGAAAATATTGTTTATTATAGGGAAATTTCACACAGTAATCTGATGCAAGAGAACTGGAGTAAGATTACATAACAGCTTTTATTACAGATTTCAGAAATCCTTTTGAGTCCAATGAAGCTGGATTAACAAAAACTGCACAAAAAAATATCATTTTAATTAGTGCTAATGTGATCTCGTCATGGTCCAGCTGTTTCACACAGGATGAAATCTGTGTTGCTTTATTAGCAATTCACCCTCCAAAATAATGTCACTTCTGATTTCTAACATTTCTTATTGATGTATATTTTAATAAAATAGCCAAATGATTTGGTGACTACTGTCATAAGGCAACTGAGGGGTTCTTGACTTGCCTGTTTCTAAATAAAAAAGAGTTTAAAACATTAGTGGTAGATAAAGAAATGCTTCATTTTTTTTGACCTTTTTCTGAAACATTACTATAAAATCAGATTAAAGTTTTATTGTAGCATTTTAAAGATGATTTTGTATTTATAAAGTAAGAAGAAAAGTAAATATTGCTAACTTGGTAACAAGTTGAAATTATGTCTTACATGGGCCAGATGCTTTTCCTTAAAGTCTTGGTTTCCTCTTTTTTTAAAGTAAATATCGGCTTCAAATCACAGTCTTTAACTGTTCTGTTAACTATTCCACTATTCTGTTAACCAATAATAACTTTAAATTTAGATCTCTATTCATTTTTCAGGGGACTATTTCACAATTCCATTCCATTTGGAGCTAACTTCAATTTTAATCTAAATAATTTTCAAGCTACTGAAACTTACTCCTTTGTCTATATATGAAGCTGTAGTATATTGCCTTATATACCTTCCTGAATTCTACATTAAGCATAATAAAATGTAGAAAACCTCAGTACTCACAGCTCAATTTTCTTCTCCATTATTTTTATATGCTTTATTACAGTGGAGACCTCTTGGATATACCATTGTAGAAAAAGTCATTTCTATTTTAATAACTTTATTCATTTTCCCTATGTTACTTAAAATATTTCTTTATGCACTATTGGTGATAATATATTTATCAGCTCTCTAATTTACTTTAGACTTTGCTAATGTGTATGAGGATTATTATTATTATATACAGTTCTTGTATTTTTTCTTAAACTTTGTACAGTTTCTTTTCTTATTTTTAGATAGTGATTTTATATTAAACACTTTGTACTTGGAAACGGTTTGGAATCTGGTGGCAGTTGTAAATTAAAGTCGGATTAATCTATACTAGTGGTGGATTTTTAATTATAATTTTCAATTATTATAATAATAGAAGAGGTTACTAAAGAAAGCAGCAGAAAGGCTGCATTGCACTGTATTGGTTGCTTGCCTTGTCTTAAAAAGCCCCTAATGATACCATGACAGTATTTCTCTTTCTCTCCTCTGTAATCTAAAACAGCATTAGCAAAGCCACCCTTTGCAAAGAGGCAAAAGCCCCCAGATAACAGGGAGTAGGTTCTGTGTGTCTCTGGGAACCAGACACTTGCTACTCCTGAGCTTATACAGACTTGTATTTGACAACACTTGATGCAAGGTTGTGTGAGCAGGATGAGGTGAAAAGGAAATTCTAAGGGTAAAGGATGTTGTTTTACAGGATAGAGAGCTCAGTGCAGTGATGCATTTTCTCTCTGGTTCTTTTGAAAGTCAGAGGGCTCCTAAATAGGAGCTACCTTCCACATTTCCTTCTTCTTCCTACCCTGCATTCCTCCTTCCACATAGTACATACTGACTCCCACCTTTCTGGATTATGGTAACTCAGTGTTTGAGGTATATTGCTCCTAATAATTTCAGCCTTCTCTTTTTTCCTCATTATCTTTGTGTTGAGTAGTTTTGCCCAATATACTTGAGGTTTCTCAGCTGTGTTCAACAGCTGTTCTTGCTTTCAGCATTGTTAATGACAAGATTGCATTTTGCAACCCAGCGTACACAGTTTGCCTCACACCTTCCTAACAGAGAATTTTTCTGCACTGGCCACATGATACCAAAGTGTGACATTTAAAAAAACAATCCAAGCTATCTGGCTTATTCCTATTTTATCCATCATGAAAAATCCCAGTGGAATAAAGAATTGAAGAAATTCTGCTTTTCTCCATTGGAACTAGTATCTAAGGCCAAATCTCCACTGCCAGTGCACCCTTTTTGGGTACAAGGGACTTTGATATTGTCAAGGGTTGCTCTAAAAAGGCAAAATGGAAATAATTACTTTAAGGATAATATTAAACTGTGTTGTGGAGTGAAGGAAATTCTGCATATTTCAGCAGATCCCATGATTTAAACATATTGAAAAATTAATTGGTGTGTAACTCTTTCTTTTGTCAAAGTGTCAAGACTTAACCAATATAAAATGAGAAATCCCTCTCCATAACACCAAAGTCCTGATTTGTATTTTCATCCAGGACTTAAGTAGTGAAACCCCAAATCTCTTCAGGTGAACTGGATTTTTCTTTTATGTATTTGCCTTAAAGACAAGACTTAGTGAATCCTCTGGAGAAGTTCAGTAGGCAGTGGTGGATACATATGCTTTTCTGCTTGTGGTGTCCAGTGCATGTTCAGTATTTGTTGTAACTACCTTCCTCCTTGAATCTCCTTGTCTTTATCAGCAACCAGGCTCTGGCCAGTGAGATATGATAGGGAAGACTCATCATAATACACAGATGTTGGTGGGGAATACATGTGTAGTTTTTACTGTGATATTTTTATTCTTGTACAGCTGAATAACCCCAAATCAACTCTGTGTCTCCAGACTTCTAATCTCTTATGAAATTAGAGTTATCTAACCTATTAGCATGTGAGAAGTTGGAGGTACACAAAAGCTTCAACAGCAGATGTTGAGATGTCAATATCATCATCAAAATGTGAAGGGACACTGTCTCTAACTCTTATGAGCCCTTATGTGTTGCATTCATCAGTTCAATAAAACACACAGAGCACAAAGAGTCAATGTATAATGGGCAGTTAGGACAGAACCATTTATTTTGGAACAGGATTATCTTTCCTGTCCACATCAGCTTTGTGACAAATTTATTTTTATTCCCAAATTCTCTTCCACTCAAGGAAAGACAATGAAGTACTTGAAAGCTGCTTCCCTACAGAAAGTTTTTATTAGGAAGTTTAGTGAGCTTTTACAGTAAGGAACTCCCTCCACTGTCATGTTCACTTTTCCTCTGAAATCTGCTTCTTTAGTCCTCAAGCTTTGTGAAGGTCATTCCAAGAAAATTTTGGTCACTTTTGTTTGATAAGATTCACAGCCTTACTAATTTAGAATCATGATATTTGATTGGAGTTGCTCTTTCTTGTATTTGAAGGCAAGTTATTGGGATAATCCAAAGTGCGTTATGTGGTTAAATTTATTAGCAGAATTTCTTATATATTTAGGGATTTTGTACTGAAATTTCCAGCTACTGTTACATGCTTTTTTTTTCAGACAAAAAGGGTGAGTAGAGTTCATCTCACCTGATTTTAGAGGGAAAAAAAACAACATAGAAATCTTATTCAGAATTTTAAGGAATCTTAAAATAGTAGAAGAGAAGACCAAAAAGCAACTTGAACCCTTTTAATGAGTGTTGCTTCTGGTAGAATGTGTCTTCAATTTTCTTGACTTCTAGTTCCCAGTAAAAGGATTGATTATATTTCTGTTTCTTTGTGCTGGTTACTTCATTAATTCAATTTAAAATGTAGATCTGAAAGCTGTTGTTATCCTTTTATGTTTTGAAAGTGGGAACTAGTAGCCTATCTTCTTCAACCAATACTCTGTACTAAGGATTTCATCAACAAATATGAAGACCTAATAAATTAAACATGAAAATGCTGCTGTAGATAATTTGCTGCTTTTTTTTTTTTTTTTTTTTTTTTTTTTTTTATATTTTGGTGTTTCCCTGGGANAGATTGGAGTCTCCACTGGAATGTATATGAGGAATTTTCAGTATGGTAAACGTCTGGAAACTGCTGCTGTAGAAAACCTTATTCTCTAGATATTAATCTTTAAACTAGAGACAGGCCCATCTGTGTGCACCACTAAATTGGAATTGGGAGATATAACTCAAGGGTAGGCCTCATGATACTCCTCTAAAGTGTAAATTTCACTTGTTTTCACATTGTGCAAACAACATTTTGAACATTAAAGGAAAAAAGTGCTTTGTTCTATGAAAGTCCAAAACTTCACAGGTACTAAATAAAATGGAAGTCAAAATAACGAGTTGGAAAAGCTTTGTAGCTTTAACATTCCATCTGTAGTACTTTAAATAATATTTAGGATGAAATACATGATGATTCTGATACATTTGTCTGTACAAAGATATGTAAAATTACATTTGTAGATAAATATTCACTTAATATAGTGAGGCATTTTAGTCAGTCATTAAAATTTTTGCATTCCTGGACAAAGGAAATATAATTTTTTGAAGAGAATGCATCTCAGTCACCTTTGACATCTACTTTAGTAAGAAATGAATATCCTCTGAAGGTGCTTGTATTTCTCCACTGATAATAGACCCAAGCCTGGAAAAGCATCTTAAACTAAACAATATTTTAGGGGACATTCTAGTTTGTTGCTATGGGCTCAAGTTGGTCGTCCATATATAGGTGCCTTCGACCTTTGTAAGTGCCCTAAAGTATCTCAAACCTGCACATGGGGCTGGCAGATATGACTCTGCAGTTGTGGGAGACTGGTCACCCTCTGCAGTAGTAGCAGAAGTGCAGGTACAGTGCCCTGGGGAATCTCAAATATCTTCAGGTGCCTGTGGAGCATAACTGAATCAAACTAAAGGGATCATCTCAATTTTAGTGATGTAAACTGATGACTGGCCATTCCCTGAAGTCCTGAGCAAATAGAGGTACTTTCTGAAATTTTGAGAGTACCAGTACTGTTGCTCACTGGTTCTTCAAGTTACTCTTTCCTGGCATGCAATAAACCAGATGATATATTTAGGGTCCCTATAAGTAAATCTAAATGTGTAAGTGCCCCCCATATTCCCTATCATCCCGAGCTTGTGCCAGCAGCAATGGCTCCAAGGTCTGCATGCAGTCTTATGGGAAATGTCTCTTACCTGACAACTGCCAACCTAACCAACACAACAGTATGGTATAACAACACTACAAAACCTCTGTAAGGCTGTGAAGCATGTTTGGGTAAACAGTTGTTTAGAACCCAAAATCTCTCCAAGAACAGGTCTTGTTTAAGTTTCTTACATGGTCTTAAACATAATTTTACTGATGCTGGATCTGAGTTAATGATCCTTCATAAGAAGTGCTGACCAATAACTTATTCTGGAAAAATCTGAAGCTGCTTCATATCAGTCTGTCTTGTAATTGCAGAAGAAAGTGAGTTCTTGTTTCCTGCTTCTGAGGCATGGAGGCAAGCTGGAAAGCAACTTTCACAGTGCATCTGCCAGCAATATTCTGGAAATCACAGAGACATAAGACCTTAATCATTGATAATGAGTGACCCTTCAAGCTCTATGGAGTCAAGTTCTTTCCACTGCTAACTAGCAGATTGTTTTGCAAGACCTTGTGTTTGGTAAGGGTCAGAAATGGTGGACATGTTCAGCTTTGCTCACCCATCATTGCTGTGAGAGTGTATTTGAACATCTCTGTGTTTAAATTTGCAGCTTTAATGTTACATTCATGTTGCATTTCATTATGGATGCAGCAATGACTGCGGAAACTGAGGAAACAGTGAAGAAGCCCCGGAATTAAGATAACAGTGTTAATTATTTATGCTGTAAAACATCTCCATTGGCAGGTGGTGGTGTGAGGGAAGGGGGGAGGTCAAAAAACACATCTCCTTATATTCTTATGGTGAAAAAGAAGAAGAAATAAGAAGCAAGAAGTTAACCATTGCATGTGTTTGAAATCAAGGAATGGAGTTGCAAACTGGTTACTGCAGTTTGCTTGTCCCACATGTAAGGAAGTACTGTGATTCTAAATCTAAAATGGTTTGGGCCCAACTTTTAAGACAAAATAAATAAATAAATAGGCCTACTAAGGACCTCCAGGAAACAGCCTAGTGTTTAATAGATAGAAAACACAGCACGTCACTGGACGTGGCTGGACTTCTACAGCTTGCTTTCGTCCTTTGAGCACTGACTGCCATAATCTTTCAAGCAAGATGGAACAATGCCATGAAGATGGATTCTTCAAACTGTCCTGTGAAGTAATGGTGGAAATACATGCAGACATATACTCCATCTGTTATTACAGCTTTTGTTTCTATGTTTGGAAGAGAACCTCTTCTTTGTATGACTTAAAAATAAGACAATGAAAAGATATTTTTAAGATATTTGAATACATCCTTGGTAGAAAAATAGATAGAAAATGTCATATAGATAGAGACAATAAAAATGTAGGTTGTCAGTGCTAATGCAAACATTGCATTTCAGGGGAAGAATTATAAGTTGTTTGGGAATAACATCTAATTTAAGGAATAACCATAAAGAATAGCAATACTTCAGAATACTATTATTTGCTCTTTGTATCACAATAGTGCCTAGTGGTTCCAACTGGAAGACACTATATCATACCAGATCTTGAATAATATAAACAAAAGATAATATCTTCCCATAAAACTTAATTTTTAAGTGGACAGGCTAGAAATTTGTGGGAAGACAGGCTGCAGCTTGCCTGGGGTCCCACACAGCAATTCCTTCATTGCGGTTCTAGTCAAGCATTCATAAAATTACATTGCCAACAAATTGAACATATCTGAGTTGTCCTGGTCTCAGCATTGTGTGCAGTGATCTCTAAACAACCTTTGACCTGAAAAAGTGCTATTCTTTTCTTTAATGACAGAGGAGCTGGCTGTTGAATTATTTAATAGTTATTTTTATTGAGACATAGAATGGCTTGGGTTGAAAAGGACATTTAAGGATCATCTGGTCCAAACTCCTGGTCACTCTCATCCTTGTCCCCTGGCAGGCATGCCTTGGCAGGCATGTCTTTCACTCAATCAAGCTGCTCAAAGCCTCATCCAATCTGGCCTTGAACACTTCCAGTGCTAGGCCATGTAAAACTTTTCTGGCTAATCTGTTCCAGAGTCTCACCAATATCGTCCCAAAGAATTTCTTCTACCTTCTTTCAATTTAAAAATCTTGTTACTTGTCCTGTTACAAGATACCTTGGTGAAAAGCCTTTCTCTATCTTTTATAAGCCCCTTTAAGCTTTGAAAGACCTTAATTAAGGTCTTCCAGAGCCTTCTCTTCTCCAGGGTGAATAACTCCAGCTGTCTCAGATTGTCTTCATAGGAGAGGTGCTCCAGCCCTTCGATCATTTTTGTGGCCCTGGACCTCNAAAGACCTTAATTAAGGTCTTCCAGAGCCTTCTCTTCTCCAGGGTGAATAACTCCAGCTGTCTCAGATTGTCTTCATAGGAGAGGTGCTCCAGCCCTTCGATCATTTTTGTGGCCCTGGACCTCTTCCAGACCTGCTCAAATAGGTCCATGTCTTTCTTGTGCTGAAACCCTGAGGCTGAATGCAGCTCTCTAGGTGAGGTCTCTCAAGAGTGGACAAGAGGGGCAGAATTACCTCCCTAAACCCACTGGCTATACTGCTTCTGAAGCATCCCAGGATCTGGTTGCCTTTTTGGGCTGCAAGTGCACATTGCTGGCTCACATCAAGCTTCTGCCTCTCCAGAGAGTGATCCATAGCACTCTAAGCCAGGTCTTTGGGTTGGGTGTCCACAGCAAGGTGCTGGCAGTGGTGTTTTTTCTGAGAATATACCAGAAGTTGCCTTCAGTGTCAGACTGAAGAGCCAATTCCACCTGGCTCCAAGGGAGACCTGTTGCTGGCCAAAGCTGAGATGATCAGTTGATGCTGTCTCTGTGATAATATATTTAAGAAAGAGTAAAAAAATGCTGCAGAACAGCAACTGTGAGAGAGGAGTGAGAAAATGTGAAACAACTCTGCAGACACCAAGGTCACTGAAGAATTAGGGGAAGGAGGTGCTCTGTGGTGGGGCATTTATCTGCTGCAGCCCATAGAGAAAGCCATGGTAGACCAGATACCAAACTACAGGGTATAAAGTCCCTGGGCCAGAGCAACCTCTTGGCAAGAACTGCACCTCATGAAGAGGAGCCCAGACAGGAGCAGGTTTTCTGGCAGGACCTGTGCCCTGTTGGGGGAGACCCACAGTGGAACAGCGTGTTCTTGAAGTACTGCATCTCATGGGAAGGACTCAGACTGGTGCAGTCCTTAAGTACTGTTGCCTAAAGGAAGGACCCAAGCTGGAGCAGAGGAACAGAGAGAGGAAGGGGCAGAAAAGAGAAACTGTTATGGACTGAGCACAACTGTCCTTCACCATCACACTGTACTGTTTGGAGCGGATGGAGTGAAGCAGTTGGGAATGAAGGTGAAAACTTAAGCCTTTGAAGAAGGGGAAGGAGCAGCTTGGATTTTTTTAATCTTCCAACTCAATTTTTATTTTAATTTTCCCTAATTGAGTCTGTAATGGCCATTACAGGGATTTGTAAGTGTAAGTTGAGATTGTCTTTATCTCAATCCATGAGGTTCTCATCCCGTTTTCTCACCCATCCTGTTGGGGAGGGGTATGGAAAGAGCCTGGGTGGATGCTTCCCAACTGACCAAGGTAACCTTACTACAGTGTTGAAGACATCAGTGCAGTTAGAAAGGAAATCAAATTCCCTTTTTATAATGCCCATCTCTCCATCCTCTGTAGTACTCAGGTGGTATGTAAAATCCAGTTTTATAAGTGGTTCTAATTTATTAATGAGGTTGCCTGAGACATGAAAAATAGCTAAATAAATTTCTTTAAAAAATACTTCAAAAACTCTTCCCCTTTTTGCACAATTGGAAATATATCTGTTCATGTTCATGTATGTCTGAATTTAACCTATGTCCTTATCAATGTCAACTATGAATGTGGATTCTCATCTGCAGACACACCTATAAAGAAGTCTTCTGTGTTCACATACAGGTTAGTAGTCATGCAGAGTTAACTAGAAAAAGTGAAGCATTTTCTTGTTTAAAGAAAATCTCAGCTCATGAAGATTCTGGGAATTGTTTACTCAGGCTTGAGTTATATTGACCCCTTCTCCATTTGAGTAGGCTTCCATTCTGTAGAAACAACTGCTGGTGGCATCAAACTGTACAGTTTATAAATTCTGTAGCAACCTATAAACATTGTGTTTTCTAAGATGTATCTTTACTTAATTTCTGTGTTTTTCCAGTTGTACTGTTTTTGCACAATTACTTGTGTAGAGGACATTTCAAAATCACTTGTCCATAGCAAAAGCCTGTTTCTTACTGGCAAAGTAATAAATAACCTTTTCATTTTATCATCTTGGTAAAAAATGGTATCATATTGTCTCATTTTGCAAATGAAAATTAATGGCCCATTAGTCTCAGTCAGTCTTACAGTTGCACACTGCCTATCTTTAGAGATGAGTGAGCTCTAAGGAGAAAAGTTTTATGTCTTATTCACTCCCCTGGAAGCTGGGAAGCCACTTTTTGCCTTTCTGTGGCAGGGGATGCTCCAATAGTTCCAGTTGTGCTTCCTTTCCATTTCAGTGATGTTGTGCAGATTGAGGTGCTTGCACTTTCAGTTTTAGCTGGTCAAAAACATCTTCACCAGTAAACTGAACAGGGCCAAATTACCGGTTCCAACACTGCCAAACACTGAACGCTGCAATTAGTCATTGATTAATACAGGTAATTTTGAAGCTGTGCAAAGCAGCCCTCTACAAACTAGCCCTCTGCCAGATGATGGCTGAATGTTGTTCAGGAGACAGATTTAGGAATGGCTACTAGTAGGTGTTTTGGAAGGAAGAAAAAGGTGAGCTTTGGAATACAGGTACCCACCCTGCTCTACCATTTCAACCATGGCCTTTATTTTTTAGTGTAAATATAACCTTAGCCAATTCTACTCTCCAGTGCTAGACTGAGGTTGTCAGTTGATAAATTCCAACCCTTCTGATCCCTGCCCCAAAAAGGGAAGATAGACAACATTGTATTAATCTTCTTGGAAATGATGTAATCCAATTATAGCAAGTGATTGACTGTCCATCTAAAATATTTTGAATGAATGGTGCTAAGAAAATTTTGTCAAAGAAAGGGACTGTATCATAAACCCAAGGAAATAGAAGAGACTTCAAAACATATAATGGTCAATAAATTCAATAATTTTACAAGCCTGAGTTGCCCTACCATCCAAGTCAGCATGCAAAGGAAATTCATCATTCAACAGGTATTTTGGGATGACAAAGAGGATTGAATTACCTACCTTAGGAGATTTTTTTTGCAACGATTGGAAACTATTTATCTACATCCTGACTGAATCACATGCTAGGGATCAGCCCAGGCCTTATGAAGATGTTAGATACCTTTAAAAAGTAGGATTATATCTTCAAACAAATGTATATCTCTTCTGCTTTCCATGCAGAGTATGAATATTTTAGAGTTTTCTATCAAAACCCATTTTTTTCTTCCTAAAGGAGATGACAATAATAGGTGAGACCTTTTATTTTTACCTCTCGTTCTAATGAAATACATGCCATAGAATGTTAAGGGCCTCACTCTGCCATATTTTGTAGACTTGCCATTCATATTAGCCACATTTTTTTACCTGGAATAAGAAAGTCACATCTGCAAAAAACATGTATGACTAGGTCAATAAGGTATGGAAAATTAATTTAAATTCCTTAACTATGCCAATTTTCCCTAGAAAGGAAGTGTGGAAGATCAAACTGCTAAACATTTTTGTATTTTGTGCGTCAGATGCCTGTCTAAATGACAAAACAGAATCAGGTAGAATAGCTGTATTTCAGAAATCATGAAGAGAAATAAAAAGAAATGAGTGCTGAAGTGGGGCAGGAAGACTGGAATTAAAGTAGGAGAAATTAAAGAGGCTAGAATTTCTAACACAAATAGGTTGAAACAAAGGGGAAAAGGAAGAAAAATAATCACAAGATTCATAAGGTAAGTAGAGTAGAAGCAAGAAAATAGACAATAACAATTTAATTCATGATAATTACCAAATCAGTAAATAATTATGTGAATTGATTTGGGAGATGACTAATGTAATGGAATCATAGAATGGTGTGGGTTGAAGGGGAGGGATCTTAAAAATAATCTAAGTCTGAACCCTTGGCATGGGCAGGGACACTTTCCACTGGAGAAGTGACAGAATGGTTTTAGATAGGAAAGCAGGAGAGTAAGGAATGTGAGGTAAAAGAATTTAGAGGGACAGTCCTCAAGAAGGAAAAAAGAGGGATACATTAAGGACAGCGACACCTGCTGAACTTGTGAAAGAGTCAAGATCCTCAAGTCAGAAATTTTTCTGGGAAATATAATTCTCTATACATTGTAACTGCAATCTGTGTATGGAGTGTGAAGCTAGCTAAGAAATCTAAACCTAGGGTATTTTCTTCAGTCATTGTGAATGATGCAGCTGCTGCACCACTGGTACAGTTACCAGTTTCTATTCTGCAGTGCACTGCTAATCATTCCATGCTTGGTTGGCAGACTGAATGAACCAGCTGCCAAAGAGACATCTTTGCATTCCCTGTGCTTCCTGAGGAATGGTAGAGAGGGGAGTTTCTCCAGTGCGGGAGCTATTTAACCCAAGCACTCTCAGTTCTGCTAAACTTTGGATAAAACAAATTGAGAGCTAGGAATTAGAAGCTCAGGTTGTTAAATATGCTGGCAATTGTGTTAAGAGCCATTTCCTCAGCTGGTTTTTAAACATTTTCAAAGGAAGGCATAAAGAAGAGCTTGTTTTTACTGCCATCAGGTGTGCAAGAATGCAAATATAGGCTGTTCTCACCTGCAACCTAGCAAAGTCAGTGGCAAGATTCTCTTTGCTCCCGGGCCAGCTTGGCCAAGGCCCGTTGACTTACCTGGTGTGCTTTGTCTGTGCATTATATAGCCTGCCTTCTCCTCAGGAAATCCTACAGAAATAGGTGGGCAAAGCAGAATAATCCTAGTAAATACCTACTGCATCCCATACATTCTGTATAACAGAGAGATGTGTTTCCCTTTTCATTCCCAGGCTCTAGTAGTCCATGGGTGACTTGGGTTTTAACAGCAAAAATAAAAATCATGGGAAGGATGACCACACGTTTGTGAAATTCATTTATTCCAACCCAGAACTTTTCTGGGTGACATTGACAGAGTAATAGCTGAGAAAGAATATGGTGCAGGTATAGCTTCGTATAGAAGTGTGAAACATCATACCAAGCCCAGGACTGGTAACTGCATTCTTCCAGTGTAAGATGTCCAACTTTGAGGAATGTCTTGTGTTCCTAAGCTTCCTAAAGCTCAGAGTGGTGGCATCCCTTAAATTTGATGCTATGTTTGCATGTATTTCACTGTATTAGCTGTGTCAGTTCTAAGATTGCTGAATCTTCCCTAAATAACATAAGAGAGCAGCAATATCAGTGTAGGTGAGGCATCTCTCTTGCATGTTTCCAGTGACACACAATAAAAAACTTAATAAATTAGGAGCTTTTGTGAACTAATCATAAAAAAATACTGATGCCTATATATATTTATTAAAGGATCTAAATATATTTGAACAGACTGTTTTTTGTCAGAATAGCATTTGACAAAGCACACAAACCTTCTAAACAATTTTATTCTATGTAGATGATGGAGAAAAAAGAATTGTTTCTATAAACTAAATAAATCTGTTCTTGTGCCAAAGCTACAGAAGACAAATCTTTATTCAAATATATAGTAAAATAATAAACCTGTTTAAGAGATAAATTTAATGAGGTTTTGGTGACTATATATTTTCAATAATTGTTTATATTTTTATTTTAGTAGCTGTTTTACAAAAAGAAGTTTGTCCCTTAAAAAAAATCTTGTTAATTCCAGCAACGAGGTAAATTACAGTAGCATTCCTTATGGAACTGTTCTTCATATTTGTTTTTGTTTCAGAATCAAGAACAACACAGCATGAAATTATGCAGCAAGGACCATAAGCAACAAAAGAGGGGAAAGAATTGTTTAATTTGATCCAGGCATAAATTTCTAGGAGTAATGGTAAAAGTCACACCATTTGCTGGCATTTGCAGAAAGAGAACCAGGGCTATCTTATTATGTTATCTTTGTACTGCATTGAACATAACAACAGCTTGATTAATAGCTGGCTCTTGTAGGCACAGTCACAATGCAATTAAGCATGAAACATCTTATTATTAACTTTCAAAAATAATTAGCCACCTTAGTCCCAGTTAGAAAAAATTACTTTAGTAGTTGGACAGTAAAACATTTATTCTGTAACTTGTGTTCTCTGAACCACCACACATTCAAGGTGTGTAAAATGATCACAGTCTGTTAACTCTGGGTGTTCAGAATCCTATCTGGTTAGGTGCTTTGTGGTGCTCAAAGTAGATTGTTTTGGAATGACAACTGCATTCCTTCAGGAGCCTTGCTGGGTAGAAGCATAATTCTTTGTTCCCTCTGCAGACAGTAGGAAAGAGTAGGAACCAACAGCAGCCAGGCTTTTAGATAACAAAGAGTGTACATCATCATTTGAAGGTAAATATTAATATATTCTTCCTTTATCTGATACAAAACTGAAATGTGCTAATAAAAAGCATCTGTCAGCAGATGATGTCTCTTCTTCTACAGAAAGTACGTATCAAATCATATTATAAATCAGTGAACTTATAGATTTTTCACTCATCACCAAACCTGGCACTAAATGTCAGATGTATTGGTGTATTTGAGCTTTGTCAATATTCAAGTTTTGTAGCTTGAATTATGGTGAGGTAGTGAGTGATGTCAAACCTCTTCAAGCAGCTACAGTTGTATAGCAGTTTTTATGACAGTATAGCTTATGTTACAGTAAAAAAACCCAATACTCTGTAGTAAAAAGGGTCTCCCAACAGGTATAACTCAGCTACACTTCTGTTTCACCAACTTAGTGAAAGAAAAGAAACCAAACTTTTTAAAAAATACTGTTTTATACATTAAAAAAATCTAAAAATGTGCAAACTTACATTTTACACCTCTGTATCTGAGCAATCACTATGAGAATAAATGAAAACTGCTTCCACAGAGCAGTTTGATTAACCAAATATATGTATCTGTTTCAGGATAAGATGACCACAGAATAACATTGCCTATTTCTCTTTGTTAACCAAACATGCACTTCAGCAAGTGCATTTGCTGTCAATTCCTGTATTGTACCTGAGGAATATCATGTTAGTTACATAAAAATTAGATAAACTGTGATCTAGGCTCTCCATAATGAGGAGAGAGTCACCTCCAAACATGGTGCTCAACTTCCTAATGTCAAAGAAAATCAGAGAGAATNGGAGGAAGGGAGGAAGGGAGGAAGGGAGGAAGGAAGGAAGGAAGGAAGGAAGGAAGGAAGGAAGGAAGGTTGGCTATGAGTTTGGTCAAACATGATTCCTTTTGAATACATTTATGCTGATTAATCTAAATCATCCTTCAGTCCTTGTGTTTTTGGAAGTAGTTTCCAGATAGATCCATCCCATTATTTTTAACAGGAAATGTTTGAGTCTTATCAGCTTGCTGTTTCCTAGATTGTCCTTCCTGAGATTAGAAGAAACACTGCCTTTCTCCTAGTTGTCAAGGATCTCCCTTGACTACCATGACCTTTCAAAGAGGTTGATCAGCCACTTCAGCACTCATGGATGTATCCCATCAAGTCTGATGAAGCGTCCAACTTGTCTAAATGGTCTCTAATCTAATCCTCCTCCAGCAATGGTCTTTCTTACTCCATATTTTCCCAGTGGCCTCGGGGCCCTGGGATTGCTAAAGGTAAGTGAAGAGTAAAGAAAAGAAGCATTGTGTATCTCATTGTTTTCCACATCTTCTGGCCCAGTCCTCAGTGGGCCCTCATTTTTCCTGGTCTTACTTTTGTAACTAATATGCCAGAAGAATCCCTTCTGGCTGCCTTTCATATCACTGCCAGATTCAGTTCCAGGTAGGTTTTTCTTTCCTTGTTCCATTCCCCCTTGCCACTCTAGCCTGCCATATTTAAGAGTTTTCATTCATCCATTGCAGTACTGCAGCTGTGTGCTATCCCACTGTATCTGTATTTCAGTAAGATTGTTACTCTACAACTGCACGCACTTCTTCTTTCTCTGTTTTTTCCCCCCATGCTATGCACACTGTGTGCACCTACTGCAGGAACACACGGTTATACTGATTTCCTAGAAAAGGCATGAGAACTTCTCCCATGATACTGTCCTGTAGTCATTCCTGTATTTATGTACATGTGGATGAGGTGGTCAGCCTAAAGCCCTGTTTTGGTGACTGAAGTTTCTTCTGCTCACCTTTGCTTGCCATCCCCGTGACTTAATTGTGAAATTTTTTTTCTATTTATCATGTAATTTCATATTTTCTCCTTATTTGTCAATGAATCAAAAAGAATAATTCTAATAGCATCAGAAGAAAAAAGTAAAATATCAACCCTGCAGTAGCCTTTATGGAATTTTATGGAAATGATGGTTTGGTGACTCCCTTCCTCCTGTCTCCCTTTCTTCACAGTTGCCTTCCTTTCCTCTCATTTTGTACCTTACCCACTTCCTTTTTTCTCTTATCTTACCATATTGGAACTTTCTCTGTGAGTATTAGAAACAGTATTTATCTGAGCAATATGCAGTCTGAGATTTTGATTTTTTTCAAATGTTTGTCCTGGAGTGGAAATTATTAAAATAATACCTCTCTGGCTAGTATGGAAAGAGACTTAAGACAATCATGCTAATATGCATGGGGAAAACAACAACATTAGGAACTGAAATAAGCAAGGGATCAACAAACTCATGGTTCTCGAAATATTTAATGCAGGAAGCTTCCTCAAAGTCAATCAGCACTCCATAGGCAAGGACACAAAAGACTGTTCCTTACAATTACAAATGCAGTTGATTAATGCCATTGATTTTTTTGATTTAAACTGATTCAGTAACTTGTGAGAAAAATGAATTGCTTCCTTGGTGTTACTTTCATGCATAATGCTGTAGATAGCACGATATCTGAGTAATAGACACCAGAAACAGATATCACTGATGGCATAATTATGCATTTACTGTAGTTTCAGATTTATCTGCCTATAAAATACATGGATTACTGCATGTTCCACAGTGTTAATGCAGTTAGGTCAATTTGATTTCATCTAAACATATTAAAATCAATGCTTAGTGTTTGGTTTAATTTTGAGCATAAATACTACCCAGGGTTCTCAAGATGTGGAAAGCAGTTTTTTAGTGAAATGCATATTTCATAGCATGTGTCACTTATCCATTATTTGGCTGCAAAGAGATGTATCAATTGAGAAAGCTGGTAACAAACCACAAGTCACTCAATGAAGCATCAAATAACGGTAAATGAGAATTTTTTGCTGTCAATTCAAATTCAATCAAAAGCAGCTCGCTTTATTATTTTGTACAAAGTTATGAAACAGCATTTGGAATTTATTCTCTTTCCTATGACCTTTTGTGTTATTTTTTTCTTTTAAAATGTAAATTACTGTAAATGCAGCTTCCAGTTTCAGGAGTATTTAACTGAATACTACTATGCTAGCTACATCAGAAGATTTTTTAAAATGCAAATGCTTAATATCTTCCATGATTATGGCTTTTAGAGTAAGTTCTATCTATTGTACATCTTCCCTGCTCTGATTTTTGTTATTTCCAGAACAACTGTATATTTCTCTCCCTCATGTTTCTAATTACCCTTTTGGTAATCTCCATGCCTTTCTTCTATTTTTATCCTTTTCAGCTCTTACGTGCCATTGACCAATCTTACCTTCCATCTCTTGTGTCACTATCAATGCATGTGCTTACCCATCTGCTCCTTGAAACAATGGCAATGACATACATTTTTGCCTGCTCAAATATTGCCCATACATAGAAAACATAAGTTCCTCGTCTCTTATGTCCTCTGGCTCAGGTATGTGTGATTTACATGAATCTTTTTTACATTATTTCGCATCTATGTATGCTGAGTGTGGATCGATTTCCACTGACTATAACGTGAAGAAGCAAAGTGCATGATGTTTCTATTGTTACCAGAAGCAGAGGTAGCTCTGATCTTTAAAAAGGGTTGAAGCTTGGAGAAGAAACAAATTGTGGCAGTTAGAATGCAGATGTTTGGGATTAGGTCACATATTTGTGATATTTAACCCTTTATAAAATAATTGTATAAAGAGGATCTCCTTCAAAACATTTTTCGTTTCTAGAAGCCTTTGGTGACTATGGCTGTTGTCACTTGGAAATCACTGATAATTTTTGGCATTAAAAATACTTTAAGCAAATAGAATTTGAGTAGGTCAGGGCAAGTAGAACAGAACTACTATATATAGCAGTTTAACATCTTATTTTGTAATGGTTGGTTTAGCATTTGTGAATGCTGTTTAGAAAGAGAAGAAATTTTATAGTTGTTTTAAGCTTTGATGCAATTCACGTGGTTCTCTAAATGAAGTTTAAAGTGATGAAAAAATGGCAGTGGTAGGGGTTGCATGGGCAGTAGTACTGTAAGGAACTGATGACAGCAATTTACCCACCACCTCTCAAGTTTAAAATATGGGGAACGGGGGACTGTACAGGTCATGGTTTGAGTATTTTCTGAATGTACTATGGTTTTATGTCTAGAATATGTTGTGATATTCTTCAACTCCTTTATGTTCACAGAAGCGTGGAGTAACCCAAGTTGGAGGGGGTGCTCTGATCCCCACTCAACACAGTTTAGCTGTCTGGGGCTGTTTCACTCAGCCTGAGCAAACTGTCTCAGCCTCCTCCCTGTATTGTCATCTCCAGGCCGTCAGCTATTTTGCTGGTCCCTCACTGGACTTGGTCCAACATGTCAATATCTTTCTTTTACTGGGAAGTTGAAAGCTGAAGATTATTCCAGGTGCAGGCAGAGAGTTATCTAATGGTGAGGAATAACCATGTCTTTTGACTTGCTGGCTACAATTTTGTCAATACATCTCAGTGTGCATTTGGTTCTTGGTCGGCAAGAGCATGGTGCTTGATGAATGCTCAATGTATTTTCTTCCAGAATCTTGGTTATCTTTTGAAAAGCTGATTTCTAGCAGTGCTTGCTAGCACTCTATATAGTCAGAGCTATCATGACACAGGAATGGGACTTAGCAGTTTTCTTTACTGAGTTTTCCTTAAGCTGCTCTCTCTAGACTGTTGAGATCGCTCAAAATGGCTGCCCTCAACAATGGCTGTGCTTTCAGTCTTGTGGTCATTCATGAACTTGCTGAGGATGTTTTCCACCTCATTTTCTGGGATGACAATCAAGATGTTATTGGGCACAGCATGAAGCCTTAATGCTACTTGTAACCAGATACTCTTGGATATTGCCCTTCTGGTCACTACTCTTTGAGTCAGGCCACGTGTTAATGTCCAGTTATATTTTCATGACCAAGTGAGTACCATATCCACTGTACTTCATCCTTGTGATCTGAAAATGTTGGCATATTGCATTAGGCATATGTAGGCTTTAGGCTGAGATTCTTCAAAGCTTTCACATAATAACTGAAGGGAAAAAAAAACCCCTATGTATGAATAGCAGCCCCAACTCAGAATAAGGCAAATTCACTCTATGGCACTAGAAATGTGGTGTAATTCCAATGAATGACCATGCAGTGGGGGAATTAAAGAGGAAAAAGTATTTTGTTTGCACTTCTGCCATAATATGCTATGTATCACAACAGTCGCTTTCTGCACATTATCAGTGATAAAGTTGTCACTGCTTTTATTACTGTGAAAATTAGTGTCTGATTTTTCTTTATTTGTGTAAAGCTTTTCTGAAAATGGTGTTAATGTTAGGAGAAGCACTTCTATAACACTCTATAATATTGAGCTGTTTTCTGCACTGCAACTCTTTACAGCATTTAAGGTTTTTTCCATATTTTTGGAAAGCAAATAGTCATATTTATAGTGTTGATGTTAATGATAGATTATTTTTTGTTTATTTTGCAGTTTTGACCATGCACATATTCTTTAGTGTTTCAGTCTATATAGTTTAGCTCAGATTTATTAAAATCAGACACAAAAAAAATCTCTACAAGACAAGGAACTAAGAGACTTACAGATCAGTGTCAGGCTGATGTCAGCACCAGGACAGCCTTTAGAGCTCTCTCTCAAATCGTGTGTGCAGCACATTCATGCAGTGAATCTGCGAGCAAGGTGCTGAAGCCCAGGTGCAAAGCACAGGAGATGCTCCTGCCTATGCAAGCGCAGGAGCTTGGGAAAGGGCAAGGCACCAGTGGCTGGGTTCACATCTGCACTGCCAACTGAGGGGTTCTGGGGAGAACCCATCCCATTGCTGAACTTCAGAGTCCCTGTGGATGGCCCTGCAGCAAAAGTCCATAGGAGAAGCTCAGGATTGCTGTGGCCTCACAATTGTTCCTTGCAGATGAGGAAGACTGAGAGAAGGTGGAGATTGTCATCTACCTTTAATATGCAGTGTACAGAAAAGAAAGTGACATTATATATTTTCAGTTTCTGAGCTCCGTGCTCTGTGTTTTTCATGTTTTTCAATGGGCAACTGTTCACACCCTGCCAGGGATGTGTTGGCTAAATAATTTGTTTAAAACCAGTTTTGTGCAGATTTTTCCTTTCACGTTAATAAGGGAAACACGAGTGAGATCAAGATTCTACCATTTTTAAAGTACTACTACTTAGAAGAGACAGTACATCTGTGATGTATTATTTATTAAATTATATTTTATGATTCTTTTGTGCAAACAAATCAAAATTGACTGTTTTGCCAATATTAATCCCCCACTGGTACATCTCACAGTGCAGACTCTTCCAGGGACAGGCCCAGTTCCTCAGGGAAGTAAATAACTCAATGATTTACTGATAAAGCCACCCAGTACATATATCACCTATGGCTCATACATCACTGTCACAGGCCACTGCTTGCCTTGCTAAGTGATTCTGTGTTGCTCTTTTTGGACTTCTTTCTTGTGTAATCAGGACATTCTACAGGCTCTTCATAATTTTTTTCATACTTATATGAGTGGACTTAGTTTTAAAGTGCAATTCTATAAAGTTGACAATAATAGTTGTTGTGAATTTATAGATGGCTTCTCTATAAGCCATGTGGAAAATGTGGAAAAAATGTTGATAGCTACCAGTAACTGTGACATGGATTCTTCTCATGAATTTCAGGATGGTTCTCCAAATCCCTTAGAACATTTGAAGGTTTCTGCTCTGATGAGACAGTTCCAAATTCACGGAGTAGTACTTAGACTTTAAAGATTAGGAATAAAGCATGGATTACCTGAGACTATGTATAAATTACAGATAAAAAAGTGTCAGGTATTTCAAATGTATAAACAGTTTCAGTTTTGAGACTACTCTTGAAAAAGTCCATGGACCAGCCAAAGATGCTTAGGCTCCATCTTGTCAACAGCTCTTGCAGTAAAAGTTATAATCAAGTTCAGAGAGATTTCCACATTATTTATAGTTCAGACTTGCTTCAAAGAAATGTTGGCCTAAATTTGAAAGGGATTACAATTGCTGATCTCAGCAATAAGGCTTGGATTCACAACACCTGAAGGCATTACATTGACCTACAGCAAGAACAACCTAATCAGAATCCAGGATCTAAACCTACTTATCTTGAATTCTGCCCTCTGAAAACAGCAAGGATGAAAGGGGAGTGTTTTCTACTTAATTGAATGCATTCAGCATTCTTAATTCATTGCATCCAGAAATAGTATTGCATCTAACTGCAGGTATTCCCTTAAGATGCCTCAAGTGAGAGTGTAGTCAGAGGCTTTTTACACTGAGTGGGGAGATGAGACCCCTAGGAGGCAATTCAGATAATCTGGTTTATGGTTATGGCCATAAAGGCTCAGGACCACTGGGGTAAAGGCCTCTTCAAGACTTGCACACTCTTGTCTTCATTGGGAATAAGAGTACCTGGATTGCCTAAATCAATTTAGATCTCTTTTTACAGCCCCAAGGAACACTACTGTAATCTGGGAGGGACACTACAAAGGATGGCTCAGGGCCTGTCTTTTCAGGTAAACATATCAAACATCCTAAATAATCTGTGTTTGCCTGTTTTTACCTCTTGTAATCCTCATATATCATTGCTTGAAACTTGAAAAGGGAAAGTTTTACTTTTACACTATAGTAGATCCATTATGCTGCCTCTCCCTATCCTTTAAGGAACCTTTTAAAGAACCCAAGCTGCTTGACAGTTCTCCTGAGCTGCTTAAGTTCTAGGGCTGCTCTAGGTCTTGAATACCAGATGTTTTGGCATCTCTTTGGATATCAGAGTCATAAAAGAGAAATGAAGGCTGAGAGACCAGGCTAAGTGCAGTGTCCCCCTCGTCCACCCTGCTGGGTTGCTGGTATGTTCCACAGTTGTATTTTGGGCTCCCTGGGTGAGGTCTCTCCAGCCTCCTCTGTTCCAGGGCTCTGTGTGTGAGCAGTATGGGCTGCAAGCTCATGGTGTCATTCGACCTTGAACCAGGGATTGCTCCTTTTTTAAGCAGTAGCAATGATATGTCTGTAGCTACTTATGACCCTAAAACATTACACATACATGAAATGCAGGCTTTCTTCCTTCCCTAGGCCCTGATAAGTATCCTCAGAATTGAAACCCTTTATCTGTACGTGCATCAGTGTTCTTTCTTCGTGGGGGGAACATGCAGCAACCAGGTGACCTGTCACAAGCTGTGCTGGCTCAGAGCCACCTAGACCTTCTGTGGAGTAACATCCCCATGAAGCTGGTGTCAACAGACTGGAAAATGAAAACATTTGGTGGGGAGTATATTTGTCCTTAAGTTGACATTCAACCTGGTTTTAAGGAGGAAATGCTTGATTTTATTATTTTTAAAAGATAATCAAGTGAAACGCAGAGATTCCTACAGGGTGGTAGATGTTTCCTAAGTGTAGCTTGGTTTTGAAGTCACTTATTAAACTGTTTGTGACTCATTTATGGTGCTTTCTCTTGCACAGGGACATGTTCTCCATGGATGATTTCAGTTTTGTCAGGATGAAATAAGGTGCAAATGAGAGCAAATAACACAACAGCATTTGTTCCCAGTCAGAAACTTTCATTTCTACATACTCTACTGTCTAAAATCAATGATACCTCTAAATCAACAACAATAACAAAAAAGGGAGCAAAACTGATTTGTTGCTTTGTTGAAGATTACACAGAGCAAGTAGTAAATCCTAAAGGGATGCTTCCCATTTGACTGACTGTTAGATTAAGAGAAAACTTTCAGTCTTCATTAAGAAACCAAAAATCAAACAAAAAGAATGCACCACCAGAAAAGCCACAATGTAAAAAGCCCCAGACAGTTTCAACTGAGTGAATAAGTACAGCTTAGTGTCAGATGTAAGCTGACACTGGAAATGTGTTTGGAAGGACAAACAGAAGGGCACATCTCTCCAAATAGGAAAAGGAGATGAAGTTGAGTTTTTCTTCATAAGATTTTTTTTAAAAACCAAGATATCTAGAGATGCTTAAAAAATATATTTGTAGTTTAAGTTCCTGTGAAATCCATTTCTAAATATGTCTGAAAGTGTATTTTTTAAAGATACGTATCTTTCAGACAGGAATTATATTTACAGCATATTTTTTCTTTAAAGGGTTTTTCATTTCTGCATAAAAAGCTTATTAATTATTTGTAACTACTTGCCATCATATTCTGATAATGGAGGCCTGGTTATGGATAATAACTACCACATCCCTATTTTGGGTCATATAGATTTTATATATATATATGCATGTATATACATATATACATATACAATTCCTGGTGCAATATTACCCAAAGCATCTCCTTTCTCCCTGTACACAGGACCAAAAGTGCAGGCACATCATTTATTGATAAGACAAAAAGAATGTAATGAAATTATCAATGTTCTTGAATTAATTATGAACATGATTAAGAAAGCTAAAATCTCAGGAGCCAGGATCTCATTACCCATTCAGTCTTAGGGATTGCTTTCATTCAGCAAGGCAAAAAGGCTTTGAGCAGTCCCACAATTGCCTTAGTCTCATTTATTTGTGGTAGTATTAAGGTTTATTTGTTTTCTGGTTTGCACTTCTTCTGAAATTATTTCTCTTAGTTTATTCATTTAACAAAATGTTCCTTCCTGTGCCACACAAGAAAGTGCCTATAAGGCCTACACAGGTTCTTCAGTCTGCAAACCTCCCTTTGAGAACATTTCTTTCAACTCACATTGCTGGAGCTCCTAAATATCTTTCAAGGTAAGTCTGAGAATGTAGCCAAAAAAGTTCTTTCAGATTTATGTCTGCAGCTGTACTACGGTACTGTCTGATTCCCATTCAGCTCGGAGCCTTAATGACATCATTATTACGCTGTCTGAACCAGATTTAACTTGGAGCCTGCACTATATTGTTACTTACCTTCCTTCCTATGTGGGAGATTCAGTATTACTTTGTTTTAAAATAATAATAATGAGCAGGCGATGGTGTTGCAGTGTTTCAGACACCAAACTTTCAAAAAGTGGGGAGACCGAATCAGTGTTGGCTACATGCAAGCATGTCTATTTTAAATTAATTTCTGAGTCTAAATGATTACAATCAGGTAATGCTTTTCTTGCACAATTGTCTGAGTGAGAAATGTGATGTGCAGCTGCCTTATTTAGGGAGTTATAATGCACCATATTGCTTAGCAATTTTGTCTTTTTCTCTTTACAAGGCCCTTCTGAATTTCTTGTTATTGCAGGGTTTGCCCCCAAATAAATGTTGGAATGATGGGGCATAGTGATTAAATTTTGGAAGTAGCTCTGCAAAAATAACGCACTTAGGATTTTTTAAAATGGAAATAAAATCTAGTTAGCTAAGAAGCAGAGATCTAACAGACTACAGGGTTTTGGTGGAGCTTTTTTGTTGTTGTTGCCCTATTATTAGAAATTTAATATGTCTTTTTTTTTTTCTTTCTATTTTTTAATTGTTTCTGGTTTTTTATGTTCAAAATGAAGAGAGGATTCTGTAGACCTATATTTGGAATGAGCTATTATTTACCAGAATAGACCAAGGACAGCAAAGAACATATTTTAGATTTAAATAAGTGGTGTCTGTGACAAACAGAAAAGATTGATTCTGGCTGTTTTCTCCATAATGCTTTGATATAGTGTTTTACTGCCTTTCCTAATCTCAGTTAATAAATATAAGTAAAATTCAAAGCAATTAATTTGCTCAGAGTATGTACATCACCTAAATGGGACAGTCAGACTGAAAAAACAATGATAATGCCTTCCTTTCCTCTTGGTAACCTTGAAATCAGGATTACATTTACAGCCTGGAACAAAAAGCCTGTACAAATACTCCTGTTCTTCTGTTCCTGTAGGTCTGCAGACTTACCAAATGGCAGTGTCTTTAAAGAAATAAATGTAGAGAGACTTTAGTTAAAACTGACACCTGAAAGTCATTCATACTGCTGACATATATATTCTATGGCAATTAGAAAACAATATTCCTGTGGGTTTTTTAAGATTCAAGGGTGTGTTTTTTTAAAATTTATGCCTAAGTGAAAGATTTTGCCCTCAATACAATTCTTTGCTGTCTGCTTCAAGATTTTATATTTTATTTAAAAAATGGCTATTGAAGATAATTTGACACTCTTAAAACTATTGCTCTGGGCCTGGTTTTAGCTTTCATTTTGAAAATGTTAAAGCAATATATGATATAAAAGGCATAAATTTTATTCCTGAATCAGATAGAGGAAAAAAAGGATGTTTCTCCTTTTTAAGATTTTTTTTGAAAGGTACTGAACGTAGAGCTTTTTAATTTCATCTCTTTCTGAAGAACTGAAAATATCAGCCTATTTTGATATTTCTCTCGCATACCAGCCTTAAAAAGCAATATTCTGTAGATGCAAGGAATTGATCAAGTTACAGAACAGCTTCCAGTGTTATCAAGAGAGAGAACTTTAGCAGCATATTTTAGGTGCCATCTCTCCCTTTAGCACTTGGATATTTTCTGATGCTCAAGCAAAATAGTTTGGAAGATCAAATTTATTATCTAATAAGAAATATACAGCTACCAGTAAAAGCAGGAGTAAATAAATAGTTTGTCACCTGTATGGTATGAATCTTGAAAAAATCCTGTTTCTTTAAACTATATTATCATAAGAAAACATACTGTTTTGTTTTATTAATGTTGCAATATATTTCTAATACAAAATTCATGCTGATTTTGTTATCTCAAAGAGTTCACGTTTGCATAAAGTACTGCAAAAGCACATACTGAACTAAAATTACACAGTTTAATAGGAATTGTTTAAATCAAAGAATCAGTAAGAGTGTAACCTTTTGCATTTGTGGAGAATACTAAATTAGACTAATTAAAATAGTTCATATGTGTAAGGGTCTGTGAACCTTTGTAATGTAGACAGGAAAAAGAAATGCTGAGTTTTTGTGTGTGTTTATCCTATCCTATTTTTTAAAAAAAATTTTGGTAGGGAGTTGATTTAGACTAAGGGTAGGCAAGTATGTCACTGGGGAAAGGTTATGGGAGGATTACAAGGTCAGGCTCTAAACAAGCTCCAAGAAAATTGGGATGAGAAACAAGCGGCTTGTTTGCTAGAATCAGAATTTCTTTTTCTTTCTAATTATTATTCAGAGGGATAGTTCAGAAATAAAGGCGATGTCTCCAAAATAAGTCACGAGGGAATCCAAGAAGTTCGAGCTCCTCAAATTACGCATGCTGATTATATGTCACTTCGATCCCATTAACTCCTAAGACACGAGGGACTGACTGTTGCAATCAATAATTTAGCTCAGCTTGACTTTGGAAAGAGCAGGATCAGGCCCGGGATAATGGTGAAGGTGACCATTTATTGTGTCCAAGTGCTTGAGCTGAAGATAGCCAGTAGTGTTTGTGTTTACGTGCTCTGGTAACCCCCGCAAGCGCCTCTCCCGGCCGGCAGCCGGTGGGCATTTCCCAGCTCTGTCAAACCGAGTGCAGTGGGGTTTTTGTCTTCCTAAACACTAATCAAAAGGTAATGCTTAGAGACCTCTGTCATCTAATTACTGGCTGAATTAACAAATCATCATTTAAATGAATTGCGTTTGGAATGTTTGAGAACTGTGTTTAACCCCCTCACTTCTTAAGACATATGGAAAAATATAAACAATGCTTTTAAGGATTTTTAATGAAAACTTGAGAGGGAATCTGCATTGACATTAAGTTAAAACGCTAGAAATTAAAATAGCTGTGGCTTGCTAAACTGCTGACTGATACCAATATTTTCATTTTACTTTTGGAAATTCAAGAAAAGTTACAATTACATTTTCTATTGCAAAGAATAAAAATATCTTTACAGGCAAATAGAATCTGAAGACTGCCTTCCAATAAATGCCAGAAAATTATGGTGAATAGTGTTTAAATGTTGCCTTTTATTAAAAAAAAATAGATTTTCAGACAAATTGACAGCAAGATGATTTTACCCTGAGTTAAAATAATTCCTTCTGCATACAGTATCCTAGTTTAGTTCAAATCAGGATTTCCAAGAATATTAAACTTTACTACTACAAAGTATTATATTTTTGTGACATAGTGACAAGGTTTTAATACAAGATTTTTTTTTTAAAGTGGCTTATGGCATTGTGATGGTTGGTCCACACTTCTGCTACTTTCTTAGATTCAGTGCATGTCACATCCGGCAGCATAGAAAGAGTTTGCATTACTTTCAGAAGACATAATCTGGCGAGGAGGTCAGCTTTGTTCCGAATGGGTTAATCAGGACTACCTGCTTTAGATTGATTTAAATCAGTAATGGATCTGCTCATAAAGCTGCTGTTACTAGATATTACACTGCTATCTTAGTCCTTTGATAGCCCTGATAAGAAGTGCTTACCACAGAGGATGCTCCTAAAGGACAGATATTGTTTCCTGTACCTCAGGGAGTAAAACGCCATACTGCTGGATCAGGAACTTTTACTAACAGCAAGTAAATCCAGGCCTTATCAAGTTACAGCACAAACTGCACTCATGTTTTATTATTCTCATTAGAGATTTAAGGACTAATTCCAGTTGTTAGCACTTAGCAGTTTAATGTTTTCCATAGATAAGAATTAAGATTCTTCTGGGGGATTTTTTTTGTTGTTTGCTAAAGCTTGCAAAATATAGTGCAGTAATGCACTTAATTTGAGGTAATACAACTGGATTTCCTAACGGTTTTAGGACAGGGTTAAAAAAAATTTAAACCTAATAACTGATTTTTTTCAACTACAAAATATATTCCTTTTCAATCAAATAGGTGTTTAGAGAGCTAAAAAAGGCAGATTTTGCTTTGAAAAAAAAATGGTACCAAAATTGTTAGTACTTCAGCTTTTCTATGCATTAATAATGCTGATGCAGATCTACAAAGTTAAGCATTTCAGCATGCAGAAAATTATTAGTTGAACCAATTTATTATAATCCCTTCTTCACAAGCAATGAAGTTGTATTATTGAGTCAGAAAAGGAGGAAATAAGGGTTAACTAGATTCCTAATGAAATGACTTGTTCAAAGAGATAGTAAATCTTAAATTTTCCATCCATTAATTTCTTGAGAGATTCATGAAAACATGAAATTGAATTATGTGAAACAAATAGTGATATATTTGCATTAGGTCCATGAAGGTAATGACGTCAGAGGAATGAATCTGTGTTTTTGCTCATTAAGGTGACTTGAAACTGAAGCTGGAGCTTCATTACCTAAACTTTCTTATCTTAATTTGGTTTGAAAAACTTAGATTTGGGATCTTGCAGAGTTTTTTCAGAGCTTTACAGTGCCACTAATCCCAACCACAGTAATGGCAGTTTTTGCTCACAAAACTCTGATGCATCTGGTCAGCTTTTGGAAATTAAACATTGGCTCCCCCATGACTTGTCAGTCGCCATGTCTCCCAGTCTTCCTCTCAGATCATAGACATTGCAAGTCCTACAGACACTAAAATTAGAATAATCTTGCATTTTAGGAAGTTCTGTTTGGGTAATTAAGTTTGCTTATCTAAATAATTAATGTAATTTACTATATTCCTCCTGGATCCAATAATCATAATTTCCAGTCCTCACAGACTGTGAAATTTTGGTGTGTGTTCTTCCATTTGTTGTATTCTGTCTGGGCATGTTTCTATTTGATTCCTCTTTAAGTTTTCTCTCTAACTCATTGGATGCATCCTATTTGAAACGTTTTCCTTGGTTGATATTACCTCATAAAGGCAGGCCATGTAAGAGCATCACAGCTAATCAATAGTTACTGTTGTTAGTAATTGATTAGCTATGACATTGCATTTGGAAGACATTTTTTCATAGAGTAGCAATACCAGGAATAATAGGATAAATCCCATTGACTCAGAGACACTCAGAGACACGTTTCTAGAAAAGCTTCTAAGTAGGAGTCTTTCAGTATTGCTTTCAGCTGGGCTATACAAAAGCCAATTTCTTGAATAGTTTACTTTCTATAGCAATGTGGCTTGCTGTTGGTACACTTCACTACCATGCAAAATTGTTTTCCTCTGGTAGTTTCCTTTTGAAGTTTAAGGTTGTACTTCTTGCAGTCATGTTATTGGGTGTAATCCTTCCCCATATAAAAAATAAATTTATTATGAGGATTTCCCACTAGATATCTTGGAAAACTTACATATAGCTGTTCTGTGTCCAAAATGCTGTTCAGTAGATTTTCCAAAGCACCCAGGTAACAGCTGGCGCAGGCCATGTGCCAGCCTTGACAGCCCATATGCTCTCTTTAGTGCTGTAATTATCTCAACACAAAACTCTGATAACCCAGTCTACAGGGTCCAGTTTCACTAGGTTAAATTGACTCAGTGGCTTTGTTAGTAAGTTCCTTTGGCACAGTAAGAACTTCATCAAGACTTTAAGTATTGTGGCAGGCTTGGAAAACCAATATGACTGCTAGTTTCAAGACAGGTGTCTTATTAACCCTAGGAGATGGTAGGTTTCAGTTCATTATAGCGGCACCCAGCAGCACTGCTACAGTTAAAGGTCTGTTGTCGTTCCCATTACATGCCCTCCTTTTCCGGAGGACTTTCTGATTCCTTTGGTTTAACCTGCTTTGGGCTATACTTTGGCATATGACTCCTCAGCCTAAAGGCATTTTTCTTTTTCAACAAAATTTGATCAAATTTGCTTTATTCGTTGGGTTATTTTGTTGGCTGTTTAGTTGTTTGGCTTGTTTAGATTTTAATTAGGACAAGAGGAAAAAATAACACTTTTTTTTAGTTTTTATGCTTTTTAAAACTTGAGAAGATTATGAATATTTCTCTTTCTAAAATAAGCACTCTGAGTGTAATGATTTTGTGCAAATTTCTTAGGCCAAAAAATACCATAAATAAAATACATTAAGTTCTACTCTATTCCAAATTGTTGGGAAGAAAATTGTGTGAAGGTCAACTCAACAACTGTTTTTCTCTTCAATTATTCTGTATGGACCAGATGAGAATATATTCAATTGCATGAAGTTATCCAAAGTTCCTTGCAATACTTTTGCAATGCCTAAGCCAAAGTGCGTGAAGAGACAGTAACAGACCTATGATTTATGTCTGACTTGTGTGCTGCCTGTACTGGTTCAGTTCCTTGTGGACAGGTACTAACATCACCACTAGATCTTGGATAGTCCTCTTGTAGTGGCTGATACATGTGGGTCTCATCCAAAGCCAAAAGAAGTCAATGAAATCTTTGCATTAGGCTTTTGGTTTGGCATTTAGTGCAAGTGATTAACTAGGCGTGGTCCCTGTGATTCAAAAAGATGAGGGGTGGTGATGAAGAAAGCTGAACTATTGCCTGCATAGTGCAAAGCTAGGTCAAAAACTACTTGCCTTGTGTATTCAGAGCTTTATTGATTCTCCCAGGGTGAAGAATCCTCTTCTTCTTTACACTGGTGAGGTAAGTTACAGCTCACGGCTTGGTAGATGATAGCTGTCTGCAGTCCTCTGCTTAGCAGGCTGACCTTTTTCATTACTGCTGGAGTATAGAACAACTTCTAAAGATCTATAAATTGTTTGCTACCAGTTGCTGAAAGGATGTTGTTGAAGTTAGGAAATTATCAGACTCTGGCTTATTTCTGCTGGAGAAGAGACAAAAAGACACTTGCTATCAGGCTGTCTTCCACAGGTAGTCAGGCAACTAAAGTCATCATTTACATGTTGTCAGGAGAACTTACCAAATTTATTGACTTGAACATTATTCTCTGCAAATAAGTTCTAGCTGCTCTCTTCATATTATAATTAAAACGGCAGAGACTTTAATCATTTATGAAATTTTAAACTACATACTGAATATAAATGTATCATTCAATGTGATAGAATGAATTAAATTCATCACTGTCAAATAAATGTATGAAAGATGAAATATCTCTCATTCCACATCATTATCCAATGAAAAAGTCTGCTTTCTAAGGCTGTAGTATAGCATATGGTTTGTATCATCTTTAGTGCATTTCCAGCAAATGAAACTTCCAAAACACCTTTAAAAAGTACATTTTTCAAGAATTTTGTTTTTAATAACAGCTAGGCTAGGCCAAAGCCTTACATTAAAATCCGACCATACGAGGAAGCATTTGTTCTTTATTAGTACAGAGAGCAGTGTCAGCCACTGAGTGAGTAGGGTGGAGCCTCTCTTTCATTACCTAGTGGAGAGGTTTCTGCCAGTCCCATGTCTTTTATGTGAAAAAAGAGGTGGTTGGTTCTTTGCCTTTTGCTCTGCTGTTCCACTGAAACTATGTCCTACTGCAGAAACTTTGAAGCTGTTGCAAGTAGAGGACAGGTTTGGCTGGAGGGGAAGCTCCAGCACCAGTGATGGAGAAGAGGATCCAGCACAGTAGCTCCCGTGCAAACAGAGTACTGTGACACTGGGAAAAACATCTCTCTCTGAGGGAAGTTTCCTCTGCTTTCTGTTGATTTTATGTGGTCATAAGATTTGGAAGTGAGTCTAGAGATTATTCCATGAGGTCATGCTCCTGTCAGAAAGAATCAATCTGAGGAATAAAATATGGCAAAATATCTCATTTGCCTCATGGAGCTGTCCCTGAAAAAAAACCCTCATCCAGTTTCTATTTGCCTTTCCATATTTTCACAAAAACAGCTGAAGACCAAAGATAGGAAAGCTCTTTCTAAAGACCTGACTGATACCTACTCTTTTTGAAACTGTCATTCTTACCTGGAACTTTTCCTTTCTTAACATGTTAAATTCATAATTTTGCTTGAAATCAGTTTATTGCTCTACATTTGACTCCCATAAACTCCCCTGAATGCCTCCTGTCTTCTCTGTTTTCCCAGTGACTCCTGCAAATTATCTTATCATTACAGACAATCAAATGGTGAGGTTCAGTCTTGCAAACTGAAGCAGCATTTCTGGAATCTGGGGTTCCAATAGTGTATAATGCACCAAAATCAGAGAGCCCCTCCCTGCACCAGCATCCTTCAATGGATGGGCAGTTCTCTTGGGGAGATGGACTGTGATAGAGCCTTTTCTTCAGACAATTACTTACAGATTTAAGCTTATGCATGCTGGACACCCATCTTTATAGAGGAGCCCAAGATGTAGAGATCATTGAACAATCATCAGATGGTGTAATTCGGACTCCTTCTTGAAAGCCTAAATTGTCAAAATGATTCTGCAGAGGCTAGATACAGTCTCAGTTCATTTCAGATGTAGATTGTATTCAAATCAGTGACCTACAATTTATTCTGAGTTGACAAATACTTAAATTAATGAAGCAATCACTCTCTTGAATAACAGCAACAATATATTCTGAATTCATGGTTAATAGGCCAGTAGAAGGAAACGAAGAAAATAGAATGTATTTAATGTTTCTCATTTGTGTTAGAGGCATCGCCCTCCTTTTTCATAAGTAGCATAAATTAGATGCTTTTCACTGTATGTATTATTTGTATAGTATTTGGCCATATATCAGGATGAAATACAGTTCTCTAATTAGCTCCTTCCAAGTACTTACAGTTACCCCAGGCTGGTGATCATCCATGAAAGCAAATGTGGCCCTGGCAATTGTTTGTACACACAATTGCACAGCCATGGTAAATTTCTTTCTAAAGCTTTGTTGTGACTCACAACCGCAGTGTGAGCAGTAGTTGTGGGAGACAATTCACAAGGATCAGGCAGTTTGCTTGTTTTGGTGAAGCACATATCTTGAAAAAAGGCATTTGAGGTCTAGTCCCATCTTTCTAATAGCTTTATGGTGGGGTTCCTTTATACTAAAAGATTTTACTGGCTTGGAGATATAATTTTCAGGAAGCCTCAAAATAAAGAAAATAGTAGAAATAAAGTACATTTTCTAAATACTTTAAATTCTTTTTCTCTTGCTTCCTAGTATTGTTTCAAAGACTGGAAGGTGATGTTGTATTCCTTAGTGTGCTGTTTAAAGTCAGGAGCGGCAATATTTAGCACATGCTTGGGCAGCCGTGTTTGAAATCCATGCTTCCTCTCTCTGGTGTTCTGATGTGCCTTTAGGGGATGCTTGCCTGTTTGTAGTTTGTTTTCTTTTGTTTAAGGTTTCAGCTACTGCATTGACTAATGATTATATAGCAGTAAACTCTCGTCCCTGCTAAATTCAGAGGTAATGCCTCAAAAGCATTTTTCCCCTGTGTGACATAAAACAATAAAAGAACTTGACAATCCCCTTTTGAGAAAGAATAATCCTTTGTTTAAAGAAAAAAAAAAAAAAAAAGGAAACAAGCATCTTCTTGATGCCAGAGGGTGTAGAATTCAAATCAAAGATTAAGCTAATTGATAAAAATAAAACAAATGTCTCACAGTATAATCCTCTTTAGGCAGAGATAACATTTTTTGCATTAACCAGTCTCCAATATTAATCACCTATGCTATTTTAGTATTACATTATACTTCATTTTGAACTGTTCTATATCTATTTGATATAGAAATAACATGGAACTTACTGAATCTGAATTTCAACTTACTTGTAACCCAAAAGTAAATTTCTGTCCTTAAGTAACACCACCTTGGTAAAGGACTGATGGGACCTTGGAATTCACAGAGAAAATCAACTCACTGATCAACTCCTTCTTCTTAATTTACCTGTATATGTTTCATATATTTAATCTAACATATTAGAAATATTTATTTATAATTTTAAGAGGATTTTATAAAAAACCTGAAATACCCTTACTGAGGCATTAATTTCTGCTGACCTATTGAAGAATTTATAGAAAAATTCTAATTCTTCTCATTGGCCAGTTCGCTTAAATAAGAAAGAAAGAAAGAAAGAAAGAAAGAAAGAGAAAGAAAAGGGAAAGAAAAGAAAGTCAATGTGCTGTTTAATTATGTACTGCCAGGAGGTTCTGAGCTTTTGTATAATGTATAATAAATTCTGTACTGCCAATTGAGTTCAGTTGTTTTCCTAAAATATTAGCAGCTAACTATAAGTGAAGAGTTACTTCAATTTGGAAGAAAAGCTTACAAATAAGAGAGGAAAGAGCAACGTGGTTACACTATGACTTCAGCCATGGTCTGCAATTCTTGAATACATTTGTAGTGGACATTATTTTCATTAGTAGAAGTTTGACAGCAATAATTATTCATAGCTTCATTTTTATCTAAGGAATATCAGAGCTTTCAGAAATAAGTTTCATATTTAGCTTTCAGTAGACTTTTTTTCTCCTCTCTGTTTCTATTTTTTTTTCCTTCTGCCTGCGCATCTGGGCTTGCAGTCAATTACTAGCATAAAACTGAAGGGGCAATTATCCCCTGATGCAGATGCTATTGCTGACATATCTAAATAAATACAGAGTAATTATAGACTAGATATCTAGGATTGCAGTCTGTCACTCCTTTCTTCTTCAGATGGGTTTGTGGAAGTGGCATCACTGCCACTGTGGTAAATGTGAACCCTAATAAAAACTAGACAGTTTGTGTTTTCAGGCTGGAGTCTAGTCTGCTCTTTTGCAATTGATTATGTCCTGAGTTGACAACGAACACAAATACAGTGACTGGGTTGAGTCTCATGATAATCTGAGCCATTACATGAGCCTAATCCAAAAGACCAGACACCAGCCAAAAAAGGGCACCAAAACCAGATATTCCCAGTTTGGGCATCATGTTTAGCCTCGTTCACAGTGAAACAAAATGAACTGCTTCAGACACAGGTGCAGAATTACGGCACTGCTAAGGGCAAGTGCTTCAGTGTGTGCTGTGTGTGCAGCCCAAAGCCAGCCACGGCTGCCCTGTCTGCTTTCAGCATATAAACCTTGCTCTCAGCAGGAGCACCTATGTCAGACCAATGAGGAACAGGGATGCATGCTGCCAACACCCTCTGCTGTTTCTTGCTCACTATGGGCATCACCCAGATTGACCCAAACATGCAAGAATGACTGACCATAAAGCTACTTAAGAAGAAGTGCCCAGTGTCCATTAGCCTAATGTTTTGTGGGGAGACTGAAGTCTATAAAAATGTTCATGTTCATAGAAATTAAGCATTGAAGCTGCCACTACATTTTCTCTGGAATGAGTTTTTAACATTTTGGAGGTTTGCTCTTTTGCAAAACCACATACTCCACAAAGGTATAAAATATAGCACTTAATGGCAATGGTACATTTACTCGAGTGCATTAGACAGTTCTTCCTTCTCCTTCTTTTCCTGCTTGATTGGCAGCCAGAGATCCTAGATGCAGCACTACAGGAGATGTTGTTTATAGCCAAAGCAGCAGGATCTGGCACCAGAGAGGACTCCACAGGCATCTGTATTGATGGTGGCTTTGCAGTTGCCTCTGGGTCTTTCATGTGGCTGGGCTGATGAAAGTTTTCTGGGCAGTTATATGCTCTTGGAAACCATTTATTTTTCCACCGACATTTTAAACGGTTGTGGTGATTAACTGTTTGTATGCAGAGAATTTTAAAGCCTTCACCACAGTAAGCCTCTGCAGAGGTCTGGCACACAGTGTATATCTATATTTCTGTTTTCTGCCTAAAACTCCTTTCATGTACTGGTGTGAACTATTGTTTAACTGCAATCATGCATGTTGGCAGTGGAACTCCATGGAAGGAAATCTGAGGCTCTAGGTACAGTGTGATGTGAGGTTTCAGTCCTGGTTTCAGGACTCCTCCTCTGAAATTGCTTGGTGGCTCCATTCTGCACATCTCAAGATGAAAACAGTGTAGTACAAGAACATCCAGAAAGCCAATTGCATGTTTTGTAGCAGATAAGTAAAGTTGTGGATAGACCCTGAGTTTTTTTCTCAGCCTCTTCTTGTGTCTTGTTACACAGAGAGCCGAGTGAGCGGGAGAAAAGGGCCCACAGTGGTGTTCCACTGGGTACTCCATCCAAACAGCTGGCAACACGCTGCTTCATGGTGTTCTCTGAGATTCTCTGCTGACCCAAGCACATGCATTGTCTTGGGTAAAAACTACAAGGGATTTCACATTTGGAAATTAAAAATAAACCCAGACCCAGAGCTTTTATTTCTCTTTAAAGTACCAGGAGCTCCAGTCTGTGTTGTGCCTTTGATCTCAAGGAATGTATTTCTCTGTTTCAGTGTTAACATATGCATAAGTTTGTGTAGAATTAAAGAGTTTATGTGTTAAATGAAATGGTCAGCCAGTAAAACAATGTCATATAAATCAAATATTTTTGTTTTCATTAGACAAAAAAAATTGTTTTGTGTGTGATTGTATTTTAAAGGATGACTTCAATAATTTACAGTCATTTACAATGTTCTGGGACTGTTACAGAAGGAATGACCAAATCTCTACAACTTTTTCTTTAGACAAATATTTAGCTTATGTACATTGGATTTTACAGTCATGTGAGCGAAACTTTAGAGCAGTATTTAGTCACATTTCTTGCTTTTGCCCAAGTAGTATCAAAGCCATCAGAGACAAGTATTTAATCTTCAAGAGTCTGGAGATTTTCTTATACAAATGTAAGTTTTGTTTTGAAACTATGTATTTTATATTTTAATGCTAACTTATGTATCATTAAAATTAAAATATGTTTAGTATTATGATTTCCCATTGTTTTGATTTTTAACAATTAAAAATAGTTTTATAAAATTTAAAATATCTAATATCTTAAATCCACAAATCAAACCAGTGAAAATATGTTTGCAGTTCACTGGTGTTTCTGAAGCTTTGGACAAACTCTATGTAAGTCTTGAAGCTATGCTTTTGAAACTGAAGTCATACGAGGTATGTATTGTGATTTCACTAGAATCATGTTGTAGGCTTAAACCATGTCTAAAGTTGTCATAAAGCATTCTGTACTTGTCAGTGATTAAGGCAATTTTAATGTGGATAACCTGGAAATTTTTTAAAAGTTAAGTTCCTGTAACAAAACTGAGGAAAAGATTTAAACAAAAAACAAACCAAACCAAAACAACAACGAAAACCTCCACAAACCAAAAAAACCCAAAAAAGCAAGCAAACAAAAAAACCAAAGAAAAAAGAGGGGAGTTCCACATACTTGTGAACAACTGTTCCTCCATTAAAATCACCATAGGATGCTCAGGACAAACGTTTCACTGTATGTGGCAGGCTTGCATTGGCTCTGAATAATCCTGGAAAAAGTCCTGGTTTGCTCTATGTGGTAGATGGTTTATGGCAAGCATCTTGAATTCTTCCTGTGGACCTGCTGCTATCCTTCCATCTCACTGGAAACCAAGGCTGCTCCATCTCCGTTACAAGGGATATAATGGAAGGAAAGGGAGAGGAAAACATTGGCAGACAAACACATTGAGAAGCAAACACAGGAAAATCACATTTAATTATATCATTATTTCTCCATACAGAATCACATTTTGCTGGGGCAGTTCTCTTAACTTCCGCATGAGCAGACTTAAATGCAATTAAAGTGTGGGCTGTATACTGATCTATGAAGGGAAGGTTGGAGATTTGCAGGGGACAGATTAATTTTATAAATATAAAGTGATCATTTACCTTGCTGGCATTTTGTTGAGTTCCCTCATTGTTATTCTTTTTTTAAAAGTGCTTCCTTTAAAAGTGAGCAGCTTTTCCACCTCTTAGGTATTACGGTGACATTTAACAGCAACAAACCTACTAACAATTCTTTTTGTTAGTTTTTATTAGAAAATTTTTGCAGATTCCATTGAACCATTAAAACTTCATTATGTTGGATCAGGCTCCTCATCTCGATTTGAACAGAACTCCTGCTATCTTGATTAGGAATTATGACTGAGAAAAATCTTGCACTTTGGCTTACTAAAACTTAACCAACACCTTATAAATTATCCTGATACTAAAATATCAACAATATGATTCCCATGAAAGATCTATAGTGGAGAATAATCTTGCCGAAAAAAGCCTGAATTCATCAAACAAGTGTATTGGTTCCAGTGATATCTTGCTTTGAAAAACTATATGAATGATTTAATTTTAAAAAATCATCAAAGCCTATTTATGTTTTAGGTGAAATATAGTCTATTTGTGTCTCCACACTATGTTTCAAAGGTGTTGCATTTTATATTTTGCCATTAATTTATTTTGTGTTGTATTATGTGAAGGTTTATATATTTTATTCTGCCATTCCAATTACTCTTAAATAATATAAACTATATAAAATCATGCTTTTCAAAACATAAACTGTCAAAGCTTGCAAGATTTCCTATCTCTTACAGTGGAAATTCCTGGGAAAATCAAAGCATTGAAATTTTTTTCTAAGCTGCTAATTTTTAGTTTGGTTTAGTTTAGTTAAAGGTAAGTTTAAACTTTTAAATTTAAAAATCAGAGATTTAATAATTTATATTTTTATCTGGGATATGGTGTCAATCCACCTAGACAGTGTAATCCATCACGGAAGAGGAGAGAACAGGAAAAGCACTAAGACTTCTGAGCATTTCTTCAGCTGTCCAAGACTAAATAAATAGCTGTTCTTATTGAGATATATTTATGATTTTGCCTTAACTTGTCCTTTGGTGCTAGCAAAGTCTAACTCCAAGCAAACTTCCACTATCCATCCAAGCTATGATTTCCTGATTTTAAGCGGAGCCCTTTGATCTGAGGTGATTTTTGAACTTTCTTTAATACTGAATATTTTGTTTGTATAGCTCCATCTAAAAGTGATGGAGAGGTGAAAATTTTTCTGTTTTACCAGTTTCTACTGAACTAAGTTCAAAAATTTCTCCTTGTTTGCAGAAATGTGCTGGGAGTGGCTTTTTGTGCTTCATGGAGGTTTGAACATGTTTTTGAAGTTTCTATGTTCCATTAAATTCTGAAATTCAGCTATATATATGTTTATTCCATCTCCAGGAAGACAGAGGTTTGCATCCAGACAGGATGGAGATGTAGCTAAATGATTCTTTAATGGAACTCATGTACTAACTTCTTTAGTATATACCTGACTTTTTTAAACTTAAAATTTTAACATGAGATGTTCCAAACCTACCTTGATTTTGTCAAAGTCCACTTTTATATAAGACGATGGAACGTGATCAAAGCTTGCATACAGTCTTGGTACAAATGCTTCCTGATGCCATGGAAACTACTACTGTGTCGCAAGCTGTGTAACATCTATTGTGTGAGTAAGTCTGGGGGAAATTAATACTGGGTGTACACAGAAGTGTGATGACTCTTTTCAGTAAAAAAATCACAGAATTCCAGAATCAAATAAACAGGTAATAACTATTTTTTTTTTTTGTGGAAATACATTGTTACCAAAGACACAGTGTGTCATAAAATGTTAAGCTTGCGGTTTCTTCTGAGTGAGTTTTTCAGAAGACTAAAGGACATTCTTGTTTCTTTCACTTGCAGCTTTGAAAATGTTACTCAGATATGGTGCAGTTCAATTTTCCTGATCTTTCAAGTGAAGGGGATAACATTAAAAATAAAAGGGAGTCACCACAAAATCCTAAAAAGAAAGAAAAGCTAAACCCTCACACTGTGGAGCACTACAGGAAGCTCAGGTGTCACTACAGCTGATGTGATTGAACTTGTTATCATTGGTCTGTAATTAACCAGGCTCCTGTTATAGACACATTATTTCAAAGCAGTACAGTTGAAATGTACATGTAAGGCACTATCCAGATCTGCTTTAGAAACTTCATCTTTTGTTAGTTGTGACTAGTGAGCCATTCTAGAGACACAAAGAGCATTTCTGATCGTGATTTAATTTATAGTTGATGAAAAAAGGCACAAGCTTAATGTTAGAACCAAAAATAATCGGTCTCAGCACAGGTGGTTTCCTTTTCACTGGTGTAATTTTGTTAATTAGAACTGTGCAGCAGAACTGGGTAGGTCCTTTTACAGTCACAAGCATTTTGGTCATAGGTAGTGACCAGGTGACCCTAAATAGGGTGGAAAACAATGTGAATTTATTGCATATTGATTTAAAGTGTTTATGATATATTCATTTAAAAAACCAGGGTGACTGACTGGATCTAACCACATGGATCTGAACTTGTTTGCCTCATCTCTAGGCTGAAGTTCACATGCTTACCTAATTAAATCTACAGCTGACCTAAAAATGACTAAAGATATTATTGCAGATTTACCCCATGTTTAGAGGGCTAACTCAGAATAGCACACTAGTTGAAGATAATTAAGCTGTGTACTATTTCAAAGTGTTCCCGTCTAGATAATACCAAATTAAAATAAACTTGTGAATATTGTTTTCAGACACTCCTGCACAGTTGTTATTCTTCCACTATGCTTTCTCTTCTTTTAGTGTTTTCTGACATTATCTCACAAACATTTCTTGGACTTGCTGCAACCAAACCTGAGTGACTTGGAAAACAGGAGCTCAGTTCTTACCCGTGGAGAACCAAATCTCACTGTTAGGTAGAGTGAAGTGGGACATCAACGTGTGAGAGAAGGAGAAGACCAGGGCTGTGTTTCTGATTGGCACACTTGATGCTGCATTGTCCAAACAGCAAAAAAGTCACTGGAGTAGAACTCATTTTGTCTACTTCAGCCATTTAAAATCTAAGGCTGATCTCATCTTTCTGGGCTTTATGGATTACCAATAAGGAGAAGCAACACCTTCAGAGAACAATTAACCTCCTCCTAAGAGGCAGACCTGAGCTGCCTGGGTTTGCTTTTGGAAGTCGATTAATTTTCCCCTGATGATTCTAAGGTACCCTCCATCACTGGTTTGACTCAGGTATTCAACGTGTGGGCATCCTGCCTGAAAAGTTCATCAGAAGTAGTTTTACTGTATATGACATGCTCACAGTGGCATATATATATAAAATCATATCCCACCTCTGAAAATATATATATAGATATATGTATTCTGAGTGACATATGATTAAATTTTGGATCCTTCACTATGAGAAAGATATTGAGGTGCTCAAGAGAGTCCAGAGAAGGGATACCGAGCTGATGAAGGGTCTGGAGCACAATGATGAGGAACAGTTGAGGGAGCTGGGGAAGTTTAGACTGGAGAAAAGGAGGCTCAGGGGACACCTAATCACTGTAGCAAAGTGGAGGTTGGTCTCTTCTCCAAGGTAACAAGAAACAAGATAAGAGAAAATGGCCTCAAGATGTGCTAGGGGAATTTTAGATTGAATCCTGTTTACAGAAAGGGTTAACAAACATTGGAACAGGCTGCCCAGAGAAGTGGTTGAGTCACCATCCCTAGATGTGTTTAAAAGATTAAAAGATGTGTAGATGTTGCACTTAGGGACACGGGTTAGTAGTGGTGGACTTGGTAGTGTTCAGTTTATGGCTGGACTGGATGATACTTCAGGTCTTTTACAGCGTAGAGGATTCTATGAATTTTATATTTTTTGCCCCTGTGGTGTCTGTGTGTGCTGTCTTTTAGACTACATCAGCTTTAGGAGCAAGTCTGCTAAAGTCTGTACTAGTGAGCTTAGTGGGTCAGTGGTTCTCCAATCCCCTGATCAAGTGTCAGAGCACAGGTAGTTCCCCTTACAACAGGGAGAGAGCAGCCTTGGGCTGGAGCTGTTCCCTGAATTGTGTTCAGGCATTGCATTGGCAGCCCCATGCATTAGCCTTACCAGGAAGCACAGCAGCATCCGTACACTAGCAGTGCTTGAACCAACGATCCAGACACCCACAATTTTATGGTATACAGGCTGTGTTATTTTCCAGAAAGGCCCTATTGTATGTAGGCTCTGCTGTTTTTCCAGTAGCTTGGAATTTCCTGAAATTTTGAAGGTCTAAACATCTCACAAGAGAGAATTAGGCAGAAGCGTCCTTAACCTTCTTTCATAAGACTGAGGTTAGACACTTCTTTTATATTCTCCAGCTGCAGATAAAAGAGCTGCTAAGTCCCCAGATCCTCAGCCAAGCTTTAGCTATTTTAGCTATGCTCATTCCTGATTCTCTGATGGGGTTTGATTTCTCAGTGGAGAACAGGAATAATTGATTGCACTCCTCAGAGGATAAACTGCTGAAACTCTCTCCTGGTTTTTCAAACCATCAGTATTCCAGAGTGGCTGCTCTGGCCCTTTCAGGGAAGGGAACACTCTGGTCAGTGGTCACCTGGCAGTTCTTGCTGCTCTTCCTTTTTAGTATCATGGTGCTTTGGTTCTTCAAGCCTCTGCAAAGTAGCCCAGCTGTCGATGTGTTCACTCAGTAGCTGTGTGATCACCTCCCTCTCCCATCTTTCCTTTGCAAGCTTCTCTCTGTTCGTACAAATACTAGTTTTCAATACCCAGAGCTATTGAGTCTGCTTATTTCCAGTTTCAAATTTATTTGTCTCCTTCTTTTTGTCTCTCACCTTCTCAAAGATGCTCTTATTCTCTGTGCCCTAAATATTCCTCTAAGTCTTGCTTCTCATGATTTTATTCTTATGCAGTATAATTTTTAATTTGGCTAATTTTATTCTGGGGTTGCAAAGCAGAAGGTTCTTTACTGCTGTCTCTATTCTCATCCTACCTTTACAGGGCTTCTGATGCTGTTGAATAATTAATATTTGCTAAAGTCCACATTGGTAATGCTGAAAAAAGGTTAAAATGTGTTAACAAACCTGGGAAAAGTACAGAGGGAAGCATACTGAAACAGCTATGCTATTTAGCTATGCTAAAATGTCATTCATATATCATGAAGTACTTTTCTAAAGAAAGTAGATATAAATGGAGATAGATATATAAAACTGATTGTCAGTTTTATGCCTAAATATTCTGTGGTTGAACCTCTCATTCATTCCAGTTTGAAAATATGTTATAAGTTTTCTTAGAAGGTATAAAAAGATTAAAGATTATTTTTGAATGCTGTTTTTATTAGAGCTACTGATTTATAGCTGAGTGAATAGGATTATAGTCTTCTGTAGGAATAAAATTAAATTCTTATTCTGTATTCTGGTGATGCAGATGGTGATATCATCTATCACTAATTGGGTAATTAAGAATTTTACACTGTTAACCCAGGACTTTCTATCCTTGATAAAACCATTTTTTTAGACTATTTCTTTCCATTTCCAGTTCAGGCACAGTTTGCTAAGGTGCTGCCAGAATCTGTGGTCTCTGTGACTGATTAAATGAGCTTCCTAAATATAATTTAAGGCATTAATGATAAATGAGTACTATTTCCATCTGTTCTTTCAGAAGTTTAAGTTGTTTGAAGCAGCTAAGGTGCCTAAAAAGTCTACCTGGATCCTCCTGGGGTCTAAAGTCTCTATATCACCAAGGGAGTTTTTAATTTCTTATGTTGCACATATCCTAATGACCTTCCCTGTTTTTTTAACTAATTTCTATCTAAAAGACAGGCTCTTTCTCAGAACATTTCAATATGAATAGGCAGCCATCAAAAAACATCTGTGCTTTATCAAAATCTATGTCCTTTTTAATGTTTCAAGTTCTGTGGGTTTTTGTAAGCAGACTCAAATCACAAGTTCTCACCTGGATTAGCAGGCACTATGGCGTGGATTTGGGATTGTGCTGCTCCCCTGTATAAAGTTTCACTGTGAAATGAGAATAGTGAGGAACATGTCATTTTCTACAAAGATATGATTTAAGGAAATTGGCAGCTCCTTCTGTGGTAAAACATTTTAGCTTTTGCCTCTCCTTTACCAAAAGCCTCTTCTCAGCCAGTAACAGTTTGACTAACACCTACTTTTTAATTAAATGTTGTAGCATTTAGGAAGATGCATGCTAATCGGGGCCCCAGATCTGCAGCCCTCAGCTTTACAAGATGCTGCTCCAGCAGGGGCCGTAAAGCTCTCGATAAGAGGGGTAAGGAGCAAGGTGCAGGTCCCACAGCGATAACCTCCTGACTCCAACATTATAGGTCTTTCTGCTGGAATTGAGTTCTACATCTTCCTCGATTGGTTATTGTCACAAATGAGTAATGGATGCGCCCTGCCCATGTCCCCAGGTACACGAGCCAGTCCATCAGGCCATCGGGAAGCGCAGCTGCTGGCCGTGGGGGCAGGCAGATAACAGCAGACCCCCAGAGAGGCGTTAAAGGCACCGCCACCACTGGGACAGTGGCCTTCAGTGCCCCTCTGAGCACCCACCCGCCTGCCACCACCCCTTCCACTGCCCTGCCTGGGCATTAATCAACCTGCTCCCTGGCACCGTGCAGGGGACCAGATAAAGGGCAGCAAACAAATCAAAGGCAGGGAAGCGGCTGGAAAATGCATTCAGGCCAGGCATAGTTAATTTTGGTCTATTATTCAGAGGAGGAGAATGCTCAGGATGCCTCGTTCACATCGGGAATTACTTTTAGATGTGTATATACATACATGCATATGTACTTATATATATATATATATACATACACACTAAAATATAGTACATTCTTATAATGCACTATATATTATACAATACTATAGTATTAATATATAAGCATTATAATATATAACACTATAGTATTATATTTCTTGTAATGTATTATTATATGATAATATACACATATCTCATATATATATATTTATATAAAATTAAGCCTTGCAAAATTGTCTAGCTACCTGCTGAGCTGCAAAGTGCACCTGTCATTTTTTTTTCCCTGTCACTGATGATAGTGAAACAAGTAAGCGGTATTTTAGTAAACCTGTCAGGAAATCGACTCATGCTGACTGAGAAGTGAGTAAGTAGGTAAATAAGGCTTGTGTTTTAATTTATTAAGCATGTTGCTTTGAAAGTGGTGTGATTTGCATTACTATCACTTTTGTAAAGGGTTGACTGCAGGTTTCCTAGAGCATACATGATAAAGTGGGTTTTTGTTTAACATATCAGGTAAATTTGAAGGTCAGCTCAGTTTCTAAATGCATTTACCTTAGACAAATGGTCCACGTGTCCCTCCAAAGGAGGACATTTGTAGTATTACCCTGCCTAGCATAATAGTAACATTATCTGTAATTCAGGAAATTCCATTTTGTTATCATATTATTTGTTGGAATAATAACAATTTGAAATGACAAGCTCCAGAATTATCCTTTCAAAAGTGTATAATTAGAACCCACATTGATGACAGATTTTCTAAAGTACAGAACTTCTGATTAACCAACTCAGTAGATGTTGGTACAGTTTCCAAAACTGGTTGGGAAGCCAGTGTCACAGAGAACAGCAACAGGACCTGTGATCTACTGAGCTCATTCAATATCTACTCATAACTATTACTGTGACTATATGTGTAATTATATATGCAATTCTATATTTCATCCCAACTGGCAATGCCCAAATTTAATAGAATGTCTTATACAACACTTGGTCACACAAGAAAACAGATACATTATATCACAGAAAACACATCTGGTATTCCTCTGGATGAAAATGGCAGAAGGATTTTTGGAAAACAAGGAAGAAACTCCCAAATTTTCAGGGCTGTATACATCACAGATTTAGCAGTTATATATTCTCTGGGGGAGAAGGATAGTGACAGTGAAGGTGGAACGACAACCAGCAATTGTAACAGTTCCATACTAGAAAAATATTGCCACTAGAAATTTCAGAATTACAAAATAGTTTGTGTATGTCTTTTATCTTTCTGTGGTGGCTCAGAGCAATTCTGCACTCAGATATTTCCTTGAAGCATTGTTTCAGAATAGCTAAATGAAAAGAAACTAATTTTCAAAGTTCCATAGTTTTTTTCAAAGCAGAGTAATTCTGGGTGGAGCTCTCATGAACATATACATCAAATTCTATGCTATTTTCCATTATGAAGGTCTTTGTTCAGTTCATTTCAATTCAGCTGCTCTTTGACTATTTGGACTATAATTTTCTATGTCATATTTTCACCTGAAACAAAATTGGTTTAGAAAAAAAATGGAAAAGATTGTTCAGCATTTTTGGGACTAGGTTTGATGATAAAAACCAGTATTTTTCTATAAAAATTTTTTTTCAACCTTTTATTTAAAAGGTCAATCATTTTAGAAAATGGAGATGCTGCTGAAACCACAGATAATACTTTTTCACCATCTCTCTTCAAACTCCCCCAGTCTCAGCCAAATTATAAATCCATGGCTTGTTTTCTTTTCACTTGCTTGGTAGAGATTGGTTGGGCCTCAGAGAATTGCTGGGAAAGCGGACTGATGTCTGAAGTCAGCTCTAGATCCTCCTCCTTCTCACTATGAGAACCTGTAGTAGGCATAGAGACAAGCTTTCCCCCCACGGCACTCTCTGAGCCTGTTACAAAACTTTTCCATTTTATCAGCCAAGGAACCACAGAGAAGGTTGCTCACATTTGTTTTCATCCTTTTCCCTAGTGGTGCAAAGATTGCAAGAAAAGAAGGAGCAATTTATCTAGGAACATGGGTGAGAAGGAGGTAGCAGACCATAGAGCCAGGTGGAATTTTAGAAAAGAGTCTGGATATAGGCTGTAGGAAGGCAGAAAAACACGGGATGAATACACAGCAAGGGTAAATCACATGCCAAAGGCCAAGTATACAAACTCCCATTACCTTAGTTTCCACCTAGGAGTGTCAAGTGCAAACCTTAATCCATACACTGTGGTGACCATTAGGTATGGCTTGTACTGAATTAATGGATCATCTCACCTTCTAAATTTTCCGTTGTTAAGCACCGTGGTGCATCAAGCCTCAGGGATGCTGAGGTGAGCAACCTGAAACAAGAATTGACATTTAGTCCCAGAGGTGTCCGTCTCCTCACCTGCATCCATCAGCTCACCTGCAGTGACCATGCCTCTTTCAGGGTACTCATTGAAAAAGTGAGAATTGAAGAATAAAGTGTCTTCTTAGATGTGGTTGGTATCTCCACGGCAGAAGTGGAGAGAGAACCCAGTGTGCTGCTACTCAACTCTACCTTAGTACTGGGACAACATGAATTCCTTCTCACCATCACTTGAGTAATTTCCTGCCTCTGACCCTTCCCACTTCTGCAGCAAGAGCCAGAGTATGTCTGCTAATAACACCTTCCTCCAGGGCACATTCATTTTTTGAACACCAGCTGTTTTTGAGCATTGAAAAGTCTGGCTGGTCCAGGCTTAGTAAAATAGCCTCGAATTTTGTGCATCAAATTTATCTTAATTCAAATTTTCAGCTGTTTACTCTTTTCAGGATGCTGTTGGGTGTTCATCCTGGCCCTTGTCCCCAGTAAGTCACAACACTTGGAAAAATAAGAACAACACTGTTAAAGATATAGACTTGGGGCTTGATCTGCTCCCAGGGGCTTCCACAGGAATATTATTTTAAAATTATAAGGCTGGTGGTCAAAGTACAGGTGGAAAAAGACAGCATGGCAAGCGATTCAGGAGAGACATCTACTATTTTTAAAGAGTAGTTAAGCACATTTAAGACAAAAGATATTAAAATAGACCATGGTTAAAGGAAATAAATAAAGGGAAGAACGAATCATGTAATATCTAGCTTTATTTTGTAGGAGCTGTATGATCATACTGAGATTGATCCAAAACTTTCTGAGGGTCTTTCCCTTAATGCAGCTATTTTTTCAATCTGTGTTATAAACAAGCAAAAAACCCAAATAACCCAACCTCCCCCCAAAAAATCCTTCTAAAATCAGTCCAGTGAACTGAGTCTTGGAAAAGAAACCCCAAAAAACCCAGCAGCAGGCCTTACAAAACTTGGAACACTTTCCATCTTTTCCAAATAGTGGAAGCTGATCACTTACTGGATCTAAAAGTTGATTTGTGGCTAAGACTTAGATTCTTTAGAATATGTTACCTTTCAAACTGAAGGGAAGACATGCACAAGGGGAAAACAGAGAATGAACCCTGTTTTGCATGAATTTTTGTCTTCCTCATTGGAAAGGTATTAACAGATGAAATACTGTTTTCTGCAGAAGGCTGCAGAAATTATTTTTCTCAGCATATGGAATTTTGTCCTGTGTATTGTTTCTTCAAAGTGTGTTTGCTTTAATGTTTGACATACGCAAAATTCAGCCTTGGTGGTTATATTACAATCTTAAAATAATAATAATGTTTACCCCTACCATGAATTCACTTTTTAGAGTTTGCAACTGTCTGGGTACTAACCTCTCTGTTGTGCTTGAAGTGCAGCCCCAAAGAAAGTTCTTGTTAGAATTTAAGATGTGAAGATCCATTTCTGCCTAACAATCTCCTACTCCTGCATTCCCTGAAGTGTATCCCATCTGCTTTTGGGAGCTCTCATTGCAATATGCAGTGATTGCAGGATAAGCACACCATTTTCCTGTCAATACTTTCCTATTAGCCTCCTGGATCCATACATCATCGTCTTGCTGGCCTGCAGTTTGCTTATCTTTGTCTCTGAGGCTGCCTTTGATTTATCTAACACCCAGGTTAATGAGGCATGGAGCCCAGGGTGGCTCCAAGGATAATGCACTCCTGTATAAAAATGCTTAAGGAAGGATCAAGTGATAATCCATTCTAGACTAAAAGGCCTAGCTCTTCAACAAATGTTGTATTTCTTAATCACTAAGCTAAGACTATAATAGCTCCCTGTTAAGCTACTGCCATCAGTAAAACTAAACCCGCTAACTATATGAATTTACAAAAGAAGTGAAAATTAGATTTTAATTTGTGTTCCAAAAAATACCAAAAAAATATGTTCATTTCTTAGGAATAGTTATCACCATTATTTGACAGTGTTCTTATGCAAAAATAAGTTAGCTTTAATATTTAATTTACAGTAATAGTTTTATATTCCCTCACTGGGACCTATGTTTTTCTAAAGACAAAAATAACAGAAGCTAGAATGTTACTGTGGCAAGGATAAATCAAACTAGCTATTTCAATAATGGAGGTAATTACAAAGTGTATATATCTGAGATGTACTGAGTGGTTAGGGGTTGTTTAATTAACATAAAAATTTCAATATCATCAGCAAGAGTGTTGGTATCACAAAAGCATTGTTAAAAATGCATCTTAAAATAGTTATGCCTTTCTCTCTTCCTAGCTTGTACATAAGACTAATATACATTAACTTCTCATTTCTGCTAATTACCATCTTACACAGAAACATTTTAATGAAAGCAAGGTAAAGATCCAAATAAGCTTTCAAAGCTTTATTTATTTGTTTATTTTAAAGCACTCTTTAAAGCATATTACTTTGATGTCTGTTTTGGCTTCCTTTTTTGGTTGTTGTTTTGTTTTGTTATGCTTGGCTGACCTTCATATTACGAATCTGCTGCAGGCTCCTGAAATATGTGTAAGGTATAACCATTTAGAAAATGACATAGCACCAAATAATGGGATCACTCCCTATGGGATGACGTGCTCATGTTTTGAAGCCAAAGCCACACACAAGGAAGGCGTTCACCAATTGGCCCACCATAGCCCCAAAGGACATGACCCAGGTAATAAGTCCTTTACTGGTCACTAACCTACATTATTGAAATTTGGTTTGGATTTTGATGACATGACATTGTTAAGGGTTGTTATTGAGATGTAAATGATCTTCCATTGGGTTATTTAAAACACATGAAGGACCTAGTTTAGAATGAAAATTGGTTATTGATTATTCCAGCAATTAACCAAATAAATTTTAGCACTTATATTAACATTTTTGGAAGTCTTAAATTATTTTCGCTCAAACTGACCTAAACATCTAGGTTGATTCCTTAGCAATCTTTAATTGAAAAAGGAAAATAAAGATAAATATTGTTATGCTCTTTGTGGTATTCTGTTTTAAGTCTACTTTTTTCTCTTTTTATACCTACCAGAGTTTAGTAGTATGCAATACAGTTGCCTATACCGTTGCACAGTGTGCTCCACAGATTCTCTAGAATTAAAGACAAGTTTTGAGCACATACAATATTCTTCCACCTCTTTGTTTCATCTTTTTTTTTTAAACTTCTATCATTAAATTAACATAATTTGTCAATTTCAGAGTTCATTTTCTCTACTAGCATTTCTTTCATTAGTACTTTGAATCTCCAGATGTAAAACATCCTGAGATAGGGGCCAATCCTTTCAGATGCCTGTTACTATTTGTAAGCACCTTGTAATGGTACTGATAGCACAAATATTAAAAAAAAACCTTTCCCCATCTCACTTAAAAGTAGAGAGTGTATTACTTTAACCCTAGATATTTTAACTGGAAAATGGGTTTCTTGCATTTTTCAGATGGAGTAGTGCTGAGAAAGCTTTTAGAGGCTGTTACACCCACCGCAAGGTCACACGGCATGTGCCACTACCTATTTGGTTTGGTGGCAAAAATCAGAAACTATATCGTATGAATATATTTTATAACTAACTCAGCTTAGTCTTCTCTCTTTCTGTGCTGCAAGATCCAGCAAATGAAGGATATTAGGCACTAAAGAGAGACACATGCTTTCTTGTTATAATTTCACTGTTGGCATCCCAGTGATAGTTTTATACATAAAATATTTAGGTAGGGAAATGGCACAAGCAGCTTGACTGGACTCCTAGAACTCATTACTTAATGTGCTGTCTGTAGATGGTACTACTGAACTCACTGAAACTAATACCGTGGTCACGTGCTCTCTTTTGTGTTGCTGTATCGTCTCAGGATCCTCCACACCTCAGATAATATTACATGGAAAATTAGCTGCCTCCCCACTGCAGTTTGAACGAGGCTTTCAGGAAACTCTTCCACACAGAGATACTTCAGTTTAAAAGTCCCTTTCAAAATCAGCAGCTAATAGCAGAGGGTTGGCATTTTCTAACATTGGCTTTCCTTAAATCTCTCAGTTATTACACACTTCTTTCCTGCTCTCTCAGTTCTGCTGGTTGGATACAGGCAAAGTACCCAAAAATTAAAATGAGGTTTATGCCCTTTTATAGTCTCTGTCATCATTTCAATGTCTGTATCATCAAAAATTATACTCAGCTACTCTTTGACATGACAGACTGCATTACCTCTGATCATAGTGGAGGATTTGATGAATGGATATTTACAACAGCTTTCACATCAGCCTCTACACACACTAAACACATAATGTCAGCTTGGGCATTTTTGGTTCATTTGGTTTTATGTTGGCTGATCACTTGTATTAGAGATAAGCAGCAACTCCTAGCATATGACTTTTTTTAGCTTTTCTAGTATAGGGGTTAAATATTAATTTCCAGTATTAGTATTTTGATACACAGAGAAAATCTACTGGTGCCAACAGATGTTCAGACACAACAACAATCAAAATATAAGCATGAAAACTTTTTCCTTGTTGGATTTGAAGAATATTTGTCTTTTAGATCTAAAAAAGCAAGACATATCTGCCAAAACGGACTAACAGATATTCACCATAAAAAACCAAAATCCTTTAAGAATGAGGTATAACACACAGCTGTAAACTCCTATGAAATAACAAAGCAAGGAAAAGAAAAAAAAAATCTTCTGTTTTCATCCAGTAATTATTGATTTCTTCAGATTTTTCTTTCATACAGAGCCCTTCTAGTATATATTCTGACAGCAACAGAGCTGTTTTCTGATTTAGTTTCCATCCAGCTACCGGTGAGTTTTTCAATAAACCACCTGGGTGAGAAGCAATCACCTGTATGGTGAGTGCAGACAGACAGACAGCTTAAGAGGTGAATGATTCTCTGGAAGTGGCTGGTTTTGCCCATTAATTCACAGGACTGTGTACTCCTAGGTACTGATGTAAAGGTTAGATTTCTGTGCCTGTCAGCTGATCTTCCCAGCAAGCCCATCATTGCTTCCCTTATAGAGGTCCCAGCTCAAATGCCTGTGCCAAGTGCAACCAGGGCAGTATCCTGAGGAAATAATATCCTCAAACCAAATGCAGTTAATCAAGAAAAGAACATAAAAGGTGTCTGAACAGATTCTCTAACACATCCAGCAAGACAGCAGCCATTTAAATTCACTGGCCTTGTTTCCCTTGTATCACTGTAGTTGGGGTCACAGTTCATAAGTGTGCAAGACTTTAAGGGCACTTTTCTTTTCAGTGGAGGTTTTCTCCACCGTTTTAGGACTTTACATTTCTCTGGATAGATTTCCTAACAGGGTCAGGACTTCATTGTTCTTTAGGCAGCACGGCATCCCAGCTCCATCAGGCTCCCTTTCTTTCCAGACATGCCTTACCAGCACCAGCAGTGCACATAACCAGTCCTCAAAAGCATACTCTAGTGTGTTTACTGACCTCTGGTTGCAAGTAAAGACTGCTCCCCTGAGACGTTCCCATAATGGGGATGTATGATGTGCTGTTTGTGTGTATGATGTGCTGTTTGCATATAGGAATGTGTGAAGCTGGAAATAGGAATATGTTAATGAATGCATTTTCATGGCACTGGAGGAAGGGTGCTGTCTATAAATGAGTACATATTATGAATATAGGTATGTGTCCAGCTCCCTGTTGAGATGCCAACCTGTGGACTGTGAGGGAAACATTATCTGTGTCCCTTTCTTGAAATAACATGTGCTAAACAAAACAGTTGCACCTGCAAATATCACCTGATACAACAGTTTTAAGAGAGATTGGTGTATCTTGCATTAATAATAAATGTGAAGCACAGCCTGATATTTTATTTTATAAAGATAAAACACAAGACTGTATACTCAAGAAACATTCATAATAAATGTCAGTTTTAGGGGGAAAAAAAAGATGTAATATTGTTTAAAGTATTAAAGGTATGTTTTGCTTTAGGAACTGCAAAAAAATTTCTAACCACTTTTGATCTGTGGTTGCTCTTGCAGACATTCTTAGCTTAAAATCTAGCAATTCAAGAAAACTCACAATATGCTTTGCTGTTTACTAATATGATCAATAGGATGTGGATAACTGGCTCTCAGGACTGAAGGCATTCAGGAAAGCGTCTAAGGGGAAAGGTGGTGGAATAGATCTGAGTGGCTCAGGTGCCTCAGGCCATTTGAGTGCCTGCTCCTTGTGATGCCACAGAAGAGCTGGATGCAGAAACCCTGGCTTCTTGTGGGCAGTGACCCAGAAGGGCTACACAGGCAGGTAATTAATATACATGTAATATACACGTCACCTATCTTACCTATCCTTAAGCAGGAGGTGCCATTGTCACTACTTACATTGCTGTGCTCTGTCGTGTTTTGTGCCTAGCACAGCCACAAAACCTCACTAGATTTCTTTTTCAATTATAACTGTGCAGATTTATATAAAATATTGTTAGTGAGTAATTGCACTTTTGTGCATCCATTCCACACAGTGTGCAAGCAGATGAGACTCTTCATGCAAAGCAGTGAAATGCAGTGCGCAATCAAGTATTTAATTAGAATTTGGCCTAAATTAAATACACTGAGAATAACAGACTTAAATCCTTACAAGAAGAGAGACTATCTAGTGGTAATCTAATATAACTTCTTGTAGCTCTTATTGCTCCATTTATAAAGTAGTTTGGAAGCAAGGGCACCACTTGGAAAAGGAGAAAGTAATTTAAGATGTCCAGGTCTTTAGTAGGCCATTTCAAAGAGAAATTGCTTGGTTCCCTGAGCAGTTCAAGTCCTGCTTTTAGAGAAAAGTGCTGAACTCCCTTCTGCCAACTGTCATACACTGAGATTACCCTCTGATCCTCTATTCCTTGGCCTGGTGAGCTCCTACGCAGACACGGCCAAATTCAGTGTCAATCATGAAGGAATAAAGGCTGAAGAATTGCACTTCCTTCACTAGCAACATGGGATCATGGAAGAGGAAAAGGAGAGCATCTGTGCACCATAGCCTTACTTGGGTTGGTATTTATCTTGTCTGGGGTGAGGAAAGGGTTGAGGACATGGTTTTTGTTAATGTGAATGAACACATTTGCTGACATCTGCAGCTGAGCTTTGTAAAGGAAAGTGTGGGTCTAAATGGTGGGATCCGGATATGCATACAGATTTTGTGGTAGCACGACAATTTCTGAAGTGAGGATATCGGGGTTTTGATGAATTCTTCCTTGGAAAACACAGTAACTCTCTGATATGTCACTGTTCTTTTCTCACCTTTTCTGTTTCCCACTTGTCTGGTTTGGCCCTTCTTTAGCCATAGTTATCTGTACCTTAAGGACAGAAGGGTGGGAGCCACTGTGTTAGAGCCTGAGTTCTCCACCTACACAGAAGGATACATAAATCTAAATTACTGAAAAATACAATTTAGCCAAGAACATGAAGTCACACAATAGATTAAATCCTGAAACCTTTATTCAGTCCTTTCTCAAAAACAACCAGTATGCAAGTCATCGAGAGATTTCACTGAGTAATGTAATGACTTACATTTGGTGATCGAGGTGGTTTAGTTTGAGCAAGATAAAGGGGATGAGAATGGTGGGAAGAGGAAAGTTAGGTCACTTTTCTCATTCTTCTTTAATCAGTTAAAGATGACAAATAAACTGAATAGCTGAAGCAAAAGGGTTCCAAATAGCTTTCTTGGCAATGCAAACAGCTGTTTTTCACAAACGGATGATATTTGAAAATATTTTTAGGTTTCTAGTTAAAACAAAAAATGAACATAGGCATTTTTGTTAAATGGAAGTTATGTACAAGAGCTTCAGGTGATTGTACAAGAGATTCAGGTGAGTCTATATAATTTTCTCTTTTTCCCTCTGACAAAATCAAAAGCAAGAAAGATTGATGAGATTTCAGAGATCAAGAGAGAATGAAAACAAAAAGAAAAAAAAATTTGTAGTTTGTTCATCAAAAATATTCTCACAAAATTTTTGGCCGAATGCAATTTGATTGCTTCTTTTATTTACTACCTGAAAGTTTTGCATGGTACAAGATGAAATCCCTTCCCAGAAGTCTTAAGACTGAAATGGAAAATGTCCAGTCAAAGCACTAGGGAACCTTTTTACTTCTGCTGTGCCCCTGTGTGCTAGTGATAGACCCAATGTGTATGAAACAGGGTTTTCTAAGCCCACAAAAGCACATTGATGAGGCTTGCTGCTACATTGGTTCTGAATATCTCTCTTCAGATACCAGGCAGCTGCTAAGGGTTTCTTGTCTTGAGCTCTGTCACAATATGGAATTGTATTAATGTAGTTGCTGTAAATCAGAGGACTAAACCTCTGTTGTGTCATCAGACTCTGTGGGTTCAAAGCCTTACTGTGCCACGGAGTTATGCTGAGCAAATCTGTTAGCCCTGTGGCCAGAGGTCTAAGCAATCAGGTGAAAATACCATTGTAGAAAACATTGGGCTCAGCAGTCATAAATGTGTATTATGATGTGAAAGCAAAGCAATTCCCCAATTCTGATAAATTTGATCTCTCCTTCTCCAGTGTCAGGAAAAAAGAAAATTCAATTTCCGCTCCCCCCCCAGTCTGAGAGTGCCTGCTTTCTTGAAACCACTTGTAAACAGAGAATTTGATAAATAGACATTTGAAGTTTTTTGAAAAGAAGCACTGCTAAACTGTTCTTTATTTTATTTCTCCTTTTCACTTTTTATAGAGCAGAGCATCACTAAATGGGTGTGCTCTTCCTTTTTCCCTTCTGACCCTTTTCTCCACTTTCTTTTAAGACTTTAGAACAAGTATGATTTTAAAGGTGATAATAGTCTGGTTTTAGTTATTAAAAACAACAAAAAATGGATGTATCAAATTTATCTCTTTTTTAAAGATATTTCTAGCTGATTAAGCTGTTTCTTTAAGCTAAAAGTAGATCTACATAGCAAAATTTTTAAGCAGACAGAGCTGTTTTCTTTTTTTTTTTTCTAGGAGCTATTTGGACTCAAAATGTTAAGATCCACAATAAGCATAATTTGAAATAACAAAATCTATGTCTAGATTAGATGGGCTGCATCCTGGTAACTTTTATAGTTAGAACAGGAGCTGGAGCCGTTGTGCAGAAACACAAGTTAGCATAATGCATTGGATGTTATCTGTAGCACTGTATTATCTTAATATTCCCACCGGTTAAGAAATCCATCTGATTAGTCTGAAGATCCACATTATCTAGTGATGCCAAATATACATTAAAATGAGGAAAGCTGTGGGCGTGATGGAACTGTGATAGCATATGGTTTGTGCAGTCATTGGCCTCTTAAGAACTCACCTTCCAGCTGGGATCTGTGTAACATAAGAAACAAGGATATCACATTTCCCCCTCTCTGCTTCTGGCAGGTGTGTGCCAGAGACTGACTGCTAAATACTTTGTAATTAGTATGCCTTGGAGCAGTGGCTGTCATCTTACATCTGTAACTGGAGTGAGGGCACTGTTAGCATGACTGTGTTCGTTTCTTTAGTGTCCCAAGCCTATAGACCTATACAAGGCAGCCTGAAGGATCAGTGTTTGATGCATGAACCATAGGCAGACCTCAGAAATGTATCTAATTATACCGGTATCTGACTGCACTATTGTAGCAAGATGTATTATTCATAGATAAAGATGAACTGCTATTCAAGGATAGATCTTGTATATTCTACCAGTTCTAAAGTTCAATGTCTAATTGAAGATTAAATAGTTTGAGACAATCAATAGCTGTATTTTAGATTTTCAAAACTATTCCTGCACAACATGAACCATTGTCATATTTCCCAGGCTACATTAAATTGTTGGCATCATCCTTCAAAGTGGGTGAGAAATAGACAGAGAGAGAAAGGAAAATTTACTGCTAAGGTATTAAGTTAAACAATTTTCTGAAAATGTATAGGAGTACCTGTAATAACATTTGAAATTTTTATTGGATCCCTGGCTTTTTTTTTTTTT
>VWYP01031374.1:433044-488755 GCA_013400435.1 Pycnonotus jocosus
AGAACTTCTTTTTTTTTTTTTTTTTTTTTTTTTTGGGAAGGGGAGGTGGGGTGTGGACAGGGGTGGCAGGGAGGTGTGTGTGTGCTGCTCATAATGTTTTAGTTTATTAAAAAAGACAATTCTCCCTTGGTGGTGGGAGGACAACTCGAAGCCACAACAACTGCTTTTGGCAATATGATAGGCTTTATTTTCTCTCTGTTTAATCCACAGTACCTATTTTAAAACCACCTGTACCGATCAGAAATTATATGCCACAAATACATATGAGCATTTAGACAGCAGCCATCCCTCATGCAAAATCCAGAGCGGAGGTCTCCTCCCACAACTCCTAAAACTTTTTAGTTTGTTTGCTTTGTTTTGTTTTGTTTTTTAATAGGTACGGTAAGTTTCCATTAGGAGTATCAGTTTGCCAGGTATCTCAAATCTGATAACTGGAATAGTATACATGCAATTCCTGAACTTTATTTAGTTGAATAGACCAGATCCTGCTTTTACTCCTGAACACACTTACCTCTGGCTTTGAGAAACTGGTACATTTTTACATATAAAGAACCTGCTATCACAAGTCTTTTCCCTATGTTTGCACTTTTATACTTGTCAAATAACTTCTTAAGCTTCACCTTGATATACTAAATAAAAGGAGTATCTTTGGTCTCTAGGGCAGGTTTTCCAGGCCCTGGATGTCTGCTGCTGAGACAAGATGAGTGCTTTAACATTGGGAGTTGGAAATCCTCGCCATGTCTCAAGAGGTAGCCTTTATCAAAAAGATTCCTTTAATGGTCCTTAAATGCTTCACGTCTCAGAGTTCATTAACCTTCTTAAGAGGAGCTGGCACATGTGCCTGTATATTTAAAGAATGCTTTGCATTAAACAGTCAATATTTATGTAAATGTCTGAGACAATATCTGACAGCTACTTGACTGTTCTTAGGCAGGTAAAATTGAGATGGATAACAGATTATTTTTGAAGTTCCAAAAGAAACATCTAGTAAACACAATAAATGATAGAATAGTCCAAAGAAATCTCTGAATCTGGTGTACAATATCCTTCAAACGATTATGGATCATGACATGTGGGATAGGGAAAGATAAAAGCAAACAGGGTTTTAGCCACCACAATTTCTACAGTACAGCTGCTTGAAGAAATTTTTGGGAGAAGAAAGACTGTATGTCTCCTCCAGTCTGAACTGAATTTGCTATTCAAAGGTCTGGCTTAGGGAAGTATTCCCATAAGTTCTTGGGAGAGGTGAAGAGTCAAAAGGAGGAACCTGCCCCAAGCTACTCTGCATGGCCCTGTCAGGAACCTTGTTTGTCTGTGCTGGCTATAGAAATAAGCTATGGAGATGGATCTGCTCCCAATAATCATAAAAAAAGAATACTCTTTTTATTCATTACTGGATAGGCTGGTGATTGACCACCAGTAAAGGATATTACAGGATTGTGCTGCCTGAGGCTACACCAAAAGACACTGCATCCACTGGACGGAATCCTTCTCAGATTTTCTTCCTACTCACGTCATCAAGGTGCTGTTTCAGCCTGGATTCATCCGAGGTATTTTCTGGGGGAAGCTGTGTTCCCCTCCAGTCATCTCTCTGTTCTTCATGGTAGGAGGCAGGCATTGCTGGAGGGGACACAGAACATGTGTCTGTCCCAGGAGAATGGTGTGACTTGGTTCTATCTGTCCATTCTATCCTCCCCAGCCAGGTGAGGATCCTGCTCTGAAACACCTTCTCAAGGAGGTAATTTTGGCAAAGTAGCATCAAAACAGCTGATAGAACATGGAATAGCAAACACTGAAGTGTTTTAATTAAGTGGACACTGAAGTGTTTAAGTTTATAATCTTCAGAATCATGTTTGCATTCGAGTACTGACACACTCACTTGTTTGTGTGTCTGATTCCCAAATCAACCCTATCATTTAGCTGGGAAAAAAAAAAAAGAAAAAAGAAAAAAGAAAAAAGAAAAACAAAACTCTAGTGCATGGGATATATAAACCCTTGAAGAAAAATGTCTTATGTAGTAAGAAAGGTTTGTTGATGGTATCATGGACATGTTTACCAGGCAACATTTTCATCTGAGAGATAAATGATAATACTTGGCAAGTTCATATTAGTTGTTCTTTCATTTCTTCTTTCTCTCATTTCTTGCTATTATTTTCTTCTTTTTCTGTAGCACCTGCTTTTAAACTGTCTTTAATTCCTGACACTTTGTGCTCATGGGAGTCCCTGCACTTTGAGAATACTTGACATTCAGGAAAATACACTTTATGTGTTAAAAATCAATGGTGACACAATATTTACAGCCCAAAGGCCAAACATTTGTGCTTCTTTATAGAGAGTAAGTGCTTGGAGACCAGCTTTGTGCTGCTAAGCTATAGACATCAAAGAATAATAATACCACAGTTTTAAACTCAATAGCTTGAGTGGGCTCCAGCACAGTTAAGTGAGGGACTAGCTGATTTTACAGATTTTCTTAATACAGAGATTGGTATAAGCATTACTATTTTTTCCCTGAACTGTGAACTAGCTCTCCTTGTTTAAGAGAAGGTAATCTGTTCTCTGCTAAAATATCCATGTAAAATCTAAAATTATAGGACAATACTTTCTCCTTCTTATGAAAAGGATGGATTCTCAAAAAAAAAGATATTTTTGTTGAAGTTGCAGTTAATTCCTTACAAAAAAATTAATTCCTTTTGCAAAAAAGGTCATAATGTGATAATGTTTCCTCTCTTTACCACTATTTATATAACAAATATGCAACATTTCTGAAATCTTGATTTTTGAGCTGAAATAAAAGCTGTTTTAGAGATTCTGCTTTTCTAACACAAGAGGTAGTTTGTCATTTTAGAATGGTTTGTGAAGATTTGTTTTCTATTCCAGACAAGAACTGTGATGTTTTCAACTGGCATATTTTACTCTAATAGGCTTAATTTTGGTGCATGAGACATAAAAACTGCGAGGCATTTATGACATCATTAGAAGCTGCACTATGTACCTAGGGAATGCAGTGTCATTTGGTTTGTACATTTGACCCCTGCTTGTTATTAGGTGCACTTTACTAAATCAGCAGAAGGAGATAGGTCACTAACGACTATTACCAAGCTAATAATAATTATAAGCTGGAAAAACATAGGAAAAAACTGTTATTGATGTTCCAGACAGTGTTCCATATATGCTGTTCCTCAGACACTGAATTGTGATTTGCATTGTTAGGAATGAACTTTCTTTGACCTGAACCTTTCATTTGACATAAGTTAGACTGTTCTGATAGTTACATACCATCCTTTGTATTGGTGAAATTGTTGTATTTAAATGTTTAATGGATTTTTGATTTTTTTTTTTGATTTAATGATATCTCTAGAAAAAATTAAGAAGAGAGGAGAGGAACTAGAAATAATACACATGGAAAAAAAATCTTGACAAGTAATAGGGGTGACCAACAGTATCTAGACCATATTTTGAACCATTGAAAAATTGTGTTAATGCTGAACAATTTACATCACAGGAGTTTATCTATTATCATCTCCCTCTCACTCTGAGAATACTCCATGTGTGTAAGCATATGAGGAAATGCAATGACCTCAGCAGGGCTTGTGCTTAAGGTCAGATTCCCTGACCTGTGCAAGTAGTGGCTGTTTTACTGATTGCGATGGTCTTGATAAACCTGATTACCCTGACTTGTGTGAAGGGGAATAGGTTGGACAGGTCTGTATGTTTGCATATACAATGTTGTTTTGTTCTACCTTGCGGTACTATTAAGTCAACGAAAGCACATATTTTCTAAAAGGGCTTTGCAATATGGACTTTGTTGTTAATTTTGCTGTATTTGGAAAGATTTAAACTCTCAGTCAGAGATCAGTCCTTCAGGTTTGTGATGTGGGGCATAAGTGAAGCAGAAGGTTTCTGTTTGCTGGATACAACAGTGTGAATTTCTGTTTGCTCACTAGCAAAGGGTAGGTTTAAAAGAGAGAAAAGAGGTGCTTATTAGCTGTGGAACTACTCAGTGGATGGTGTATAAATATCATTTGTTAAAAAAATGCATGAAAGAATGGGAAAAAAATCTACCCTGGACCATCAGAAAGACCTCCATTAAGAAATTCAGTGGTGACTGAGAGACTGTTCTGGAAAAGTTCTATCAGCTGTTGATCCTGCTGTAACGTGGTTATACACTTAGATCACCACTACTGGCCATCTTGGAAAACGAGATCCTGGGCTAAGTGGGATTTAGATCCAGCAGATGTTGCAATTCTCCTGTTCTTATGATGATTTGTGTCATTAAAACAAAACAAAACAAAACAAAACAAAACCCAAAAAACCACCAAAAAACAAAACAACAACAACAACAAAAACCCCCCAAACCCCACACAACTTTACAAAGCCATTCTATAAATTTTCAAATTTCCATTGTGTTCACTTCTTCCTTCTGTCTTTCCCCACCTCCCCCCATTTTCTTTAAAGACACCATTGCCTCTCAATCTGGTGTGACACCACATGCAAGTGAATATTTCTGAATATATCATGCTGGTTTCTCATGGTATGTCTTCTTTAGGAAAAAAAGCAGACAAGCAGGTTATTTTTCCCACATATTTATAGTTGTGAAAGTCCAATGAATGAGATTTCAGAGAGCAGCAGTGTTTCTATTGCCATACCAAAAAAAAAGATGTATTCTCAGCATGTTAGTGAATATGCAGTAAAATACTAGGGAGACAAAGGCAAATCTCAGCAGAATTGAAGGAAAAACCATATTCCTGTTTAATACTTTACATGCTAGCACATTTTCAATCCAGAGATGACTGTGGATTTCACAACATTTCAATAAGCATATGATGAGAAGACAGCGGAATGCAGTCCCCAGTATACAGATAAGGGATCTCTGCAAAGCTGGATATAAACAATAGTGCAGATAAAGAACCATAATGCATAACATGGGTTGATGGTGACTAGGGAGGGGAAAAGAGAAATGCCAGAACTGACTGAAATTTCACTTCATTTACACAGCTAAATTCCACAGACAGGTATAATTTTTTTCTTGTTTTGTATCATCATCCAAGATTTGATATTGCTCTCTGTGACAGGTTGCATCATTATAGTGTACCTTTAAGGCTCAGAGAGAACAAGTGAAAGTGAAGAGTGCTATCTGTATTTCACATACACAGCATATTTTTTCCCCATTCTGATATGTGAAAAATGCATCTTTCTGCTGAGAGGAGAGGGAAAGGCAATATTAGTTAATTTACTTAACAATTTCAATGTATTTTGTTTTCAGCAGAATAAAAGTTTTCCCGGAAAGAAAAGGGCATTTTCTTTCAAAGTTCAAGGGACATTGGACAAATACTTTGAAAAAGTAATAAACTGATGCTTACTAGAGACATAAAATCCCAGGCTATTGCAGGAAGGCCCATAGCTGGAAACAGCTGGAGATTAGGAGAGGACTAGGGAAAGCACTCTGTGTGTTCTTACACTTTGTCTTTATAGTCTTTCATAAGCATCCATTTTTTTGACATTAGTGGAGTCCAGAACTGTGCTGTCCAGCAGCTACAGGATGAAGCACCAGGATATATGTCCTGGCTTGATCCATTTGGGCCTTTCTCATGTGATTCCCTCCCCACCATGGGAAATATTAGGACTTGTGGAAGAGTTCAAAGATATTTCCCACAACGGATTACTGAGGGGAAGAACAAAATGGTTTAAGCACAGGGTCACCTACTGAGGTGCCCTAGGAGCAAATTTACAAAGCTGACTTCACTGTATCAGCTCTGAACCCAGTGAATGGAGGAAGTGTTTGGGAAGATGCTGATGTGGATCCATTAGGTGAAGATCCACTAGAGATGGAGCAGGCGATAGTACAAGGCACAGGTTGTCATACCCCATCTGTCTTCTGCTCACACTTCTGTCAAACTGGGATTTGAAACTTGACACAGGTACATGAAATTAAGTGACCAGATGGGATGGGAAGCTCTCCAGGGGCTAATTGCAAAGCATCATGTGAAAAACTTCCCATTCCTCAGGGCGTGGACCAACATTTTGTTTCTGCTCAGTCTCAGGTGAACATGCTTCCACTGAGCCCCTGCATACTCATCTGGTTGTTTTCCTTCTGCCTTCTTGCCATTTCCAGACAGTGACCTTCCCTCTCCCCTGCCCTTGGTTCATTGAGGACCAGAAAATATGCTCCCTGGAAATATGCTGGCACTCTCTTCCCACAGGATTCCTGCTGCAGCAGGGCAGTATAAGATTGCAGCCACCTGAAGCTGCACCCTGGGTGTATCTTTCTGGCAGAGACCTCTAACCAGCAAGCTCTTATGAAAAACAGGTGCCATACCACAGTGAGTTAAAAATGGTTGCTGCAAGCCTAACAAGTGAGATTTCCCCAGAGGTATGAGTGCAGCAGTGCATGCACTCTGGTACTGAAGGAGCCACAGGTAGGTCACAGACAGACAGACAGCTCCCTCATGCATCCTGGAGGAAAGGACACTACTCAGCATTTCAAGAAACTCAGGTGCCCTAGGTGAGGCAGGAATTACACAAATGCTTCTCCTCTGTTTAAACATTATCAAATGATTAGTTGTTTTTTTGCCAGGATCAATTAAGCTTGTTGCATAGAATATTTGCTCATTTTGAAGTAGTTTTAAATTATTTCTTTTTTTCTTAATTTATCCTGCCTTTTATCCTCCTTTCTGGTGCACGCTAACGTTATCTCTGTTCTTTCAGTTAATTTGGGGCCCAACGGACTCATTTCTGAACCCTGGCTTCTCCTTCCACCCCACAGCAAGTGCAGGAGCTGGCTGAGGCCTCGAGTATGCCAGAACTGAAACTTGGCTGGTGCGCAATTAATGCTGGGAACCTGATTAAAATTCACAAGAGCCACGGGCATAAAAGGCCAACTTTCCAGCTGCCTCCAAGCCTGCTTCTGAATTCACCCACTTTAACTTCATATTTACAAGGTGAAAAGGAATTTGTGTACAACAGGCAGATAGATGCAGCATTAAAAAAAAAATTGTTGCTGAGCATATAGTTGATATATTCCTTTACCAAAGTTGTTTTGCATATTGTTGATCAAAGACTGATTGTGCTCTAGGTTATACATAAAAGCTCCCTCCCAAACATGCATGCACGTTTTCGTATTTTTCATAATAGAAAACTTAGTACTCTGCTTCTTAATGAGTGGTGCTGATGGGAAATGACCCCTGCTTTCCTAAACACACAGCAATCTAATTTGAACCTGTGTGCCAATTACTGGCCTCTGTGGAGCACTTTGCTGTGAAACAATCAAGTCACAATAGGATTAGAAAGCGTTGCAGGGAGACCACAAGGGAAAGCAAACACAGGCGTAACTGCAGGTTTATTCCTTTAAATTGTCTGTAAATAGCACTGATAGCTTCCTCAGTGCCACCTAGGTATTGTTTCTATAAATCCTCTGTAGGTACAATCCAAAATGAATATGGACAAGGAGTCTTTTATAGCATACAAACCTTACTCACTGTTCTGTCCTTAGGAAGATTGTGGGTATTTACCTAAGGAAAGATATCCCCAGAAGACAAAAGTAGAAAAAGCCAGACAGACATCTTAGCTGCCTCAAAGATTTATTTTTTTTTTTAATTCAGAGAATACATTTTAATATTCTTGTTGCTAAATGAAAACTGTGATTCCTGTGAGAGCAGGCATACATCTATCTAGATGTGCATGCACAGATCTGGCAGATAGACAAGATGCTTTCAGTTCACCTAAATTAATGCTTTGTTCCAATCCTGATCCAAGAGATATGTGGCCAGTCCTGTGGAGCTCAGCAGAGGCAATGCCCTGCCCAGTGTCATGAACAGGCTGACTTACCTTGCTAAAATGGGAATGAAGCTACATCCCCTCCCTTGTGATGTGCATGTGCTCCTTGATGATACTTCTCTCGTACAGTGGCCTCAAGCTTATTTTATTATAGAGACCTTTTTCTCTAAAATTGTGCTAACAAACATGTGGGATGTACCTGCATAACAGGACTTACAGTTATTTCTAAATAGCCTCTGTATGTGAGGCTACTTGATATGAAGTCATGAGGCCACCCAACTCTACAGACTGTGCTGTCTCAGTTGTCAGTCAGAGAGTAAGATCAAGCCAACTGTAGCTGCTAAAATTGTCTGTGAATAATAATCACTATGTAGGTGGCATGAGCTGTGGCTGTCTCTGTGGGGAGGTTTCTTCAGTCTGGACATGCATAACCAGCCATGCTAGACTATGTCATGTTTGGAGTAACCATACTTTCTGACTTGATATGTGCCAAAATAATGATAATGTGGCCCCAGAACTTATCTTTTGTCATCCTTCCACCACTGCACCTTAGGTCTTACACCAAACCACTTTCTACTGTACATCCATGACATCTACCTTTTAAAGCTTTGTAGCTCTTCCACATTCAGTCAGAAGCAAAGGCTGGTAGCCCTGGTTGAATCCTGTGAAAAACCTTTCCAGTTATAGGTGAGTCAGGGAAGGGAGCTCTGACAGATACAGCCTATAACTGCTGTGTAAGATCCAAAACTTACAAGGATGAAGTGAAGAAGACGGAGCAAAGCCATTCATGGTTTTGGATGATGAAAGGACAAAATATAACGGGCATAAGATGAAGAAAGGGAGCAGCTCAGACTTCAAATAAGGAAGTCCTTTTTTCCCATAGGGAGAGTGGAGCAGATCTCTCAGGGAGGTTATGATGTCTTTGTCCTCAGAGGTTCTCAAGACCTGACTGGACATAGCCCTGAGAAATCTGCTATGACCTTGGAGCTGCTCCTGCTTTGAGCAGGAGTTCAGAAAAAAAAGCCTCTGACGTCTCTTCCAATGTGAATGTGTCTGTGATTCTGTGCCTGGTACTTGTTATTTTGACTGACGGCAAAGTAGTAATTCCAGGTTACTCTGTGATTCCATATGGTGTATAATATGTACATATCAATACCAGACTGAACCTCAATTAACCTATCTCTTCAGAGTGGTGTGTACTAATTTCCTGTCTATCTTTGCAAATCATAATATTATTGAAATAAAGACAGTTCAGCTTGGAAAAAGTCAGGACAAAATTGATCATACACCAAAGTGATCTTGCTAGGTTGAGTCTTCTGAAACTATGAATATTTGATCTCTTAATTGTAGCTGTGCCTTGAATGACACTTAAAACCTCTGATTTTATTAAGTTTCATCTTAATAATTTAATTAGATAAAACCAAGATAAGAGGTTTAGTAACATACATTTTGAAATTAATGAGCTGAGTGCCAGAGGATGAACTATATTACCCACTTCAAGTGCACATACAACATTAATTAATGTAGCCTAGCTTTGTTTTAAGAGCATTTGATAGTCTGCTATGTGCAGTACTTACTGCTAGTTTGAAAAGAGGAGCCAAAAAAAGAAGTAAAGAAGTCAAGTTCATACAGCCAGATTTTTTTTTCATAAACATTTCAACAACAGAAGAAATATAAGCCTCAGAAGTTTAGAAGCAATTTTAATTTTAACCAGAAAACTAAGTTAAGACTTTTTTGTGGAATATCACTCTTCTTTGAGGGAAGACACAAAAGAAAAACAGAAGGAAAGGCATTTTTGTGATAGGTAAGACAAACATTTTTTTCAACCTGTTTAACAAAAAAATAATAAAAGAAGGAAATTATAAAGGCAATTTAAATGTAAGAAAATTAAGTACTGAACACTTGGGTAACATTTTTAGAAGCACTAATGAGAATGTCTATATTTCCTCTGCATTTTATGCTGTGAACAACTAGTTACATCATTATGACAGCTATGTTTTTTGCCTAAAAATATTTTTAGAAGCCCCTCTGGTATCTAATTTTCATCAACATCTACCAAATGAAAATGTATAAGTTTATTCCTGTTATTAGTAGTAACTATGTTAGTAGGAATTGTTATAGTACTGTTTAAATTCAATAGCACAGAGGATGATGGAAAATGTAAGGCTTACAATTCTGTCATGCAGTACTGGAGATGTGAGTACTGGAGAAAGGATTGTGGATTTAATGTAATGCTGAGATGGACTGAGAGCCTGTATAATGAACCTTGCTCCTCTCTAATATTTATTACTATTTATTCTTCATTGTTTTTATAAAGCATGCATTTTTATACATATGTATACACACACACAAATTCTTCTCTTAAGACAGTTTTACAGTGAATTTCCAGATCCTACAAGTGTCATTGATTATAAAGTGGCAACATCATTCTTAACTCAGCTAAGAAACTTGTCTGGGAGGAGTATAATTGGGATCTTTTTCTCAGAACTATGGTAACAGTGTTAACAACAAGGCTCTATTCAATTGAAACTGGGGTAATCTTTTCCACCAAAGTAAACAAGGAGTCAGGAAGCCAGAATGAGGATACTGTTAATGAGGAGGTTTGTGAACATTCACACAGAGCCTGTCTGAAACCTCCTTACCTTTCTCACTTTGCATTCAGTAATGCAGGTTTTACTGCTCATCTCATAATCTTTTTCCCAGAAATGAACAAAAAGCTTTCATAAGAGAACAAAACCACTTGAATGCTCAAAATTAATGCCAGGATTATGTGAACTATGGCCTTTGTTCTTGTCCTTTTTTGTTGTTATTTTAACCTAACCTGGCAATTAAAGCCATCTGTCAACAAGCCACCACCATTCAGTGAATTGACTCCAGAAGAGGAAACAATGTAGATGTATCACTGCAATGAAGGGTCCAAACTCCTTAGAAGGTCACACCTATTAGTCTAAGCTCCCAGATGCGTGGAAATGTGACTACACAGCTTGCAGGCCCCAGTACACCTCTGCAAGTGCTCATTGTGTGCTTGGACAGCTATCCAGGATCTCTAGCTTGGCATCCCATTGTGTCATGTGTATACAGCTTTTGATTTTATGTTCTGCAGAGTACAGATGCCTCTTTTTTGTGTTTTCAGTGAAGGGCTAAAAATGCTTGTGGGTGCCTTGAAATCAATATTTATGATGGTAATATGGTATGAAGTCTACAAGTTTGAAAATTGAGCCCTGGATTGCATGAATAATACATCACTTTATAACAACAGTACTGGAACTGGAGATGATAGAGAAACCAAATGTTAAAAACTTGCAGATGGATAGCCAACATGATGCAAATGTTGGTAAATTGTTGGGCAAGAATGAGGAAACCAGAGGGAAGACATGAGATGTTCTGAAGTGTTGTCTCACTCAGATATTTATGGGTGTGCAGCAAAAGGGGAAGAAGTTAAAAAAAACAGATCTGCATGGCATGAACCTTCTGAGATCATGAAGAAACATATCAGCTTCTCATAGAAGAGTATCATTGGAGGTCATATAATGACAGTCCCATTTTCCTCCCCACACTCCCTGCATTATGACCCAGAACCCAAAGTGGTTCTTAATTTGAATAGAATCATAAGAGGGTCTGTGTGGGAAGGGACAGTAAAGATCATCTCCAACAGCTCCATGCCCTTCCTGTGCTGGGCCCCCAGAGCGGGGTGCAGCCCTGCAGGTGGGGTCTCACCAGGGCAGAGCAGAGCAGAGGGGCAGAATCCCCTCCCTGGCCCTGCTGCCCACGCTGCTCTGGATGCAGCCCAGGACACGTTTGGCTCTCTGGGCTGGGAGTGCCCATGGCTGGGTCATGTCCAGCCTCTCACCCTCAGCATCTCCAAGCCCTTCTGGGCAGGGCTGCTCTCCATCTGCTCATCCCAGCCTGTGCTGACACCAGAGGTTGCCCTGACTCCAGTGCAGCACCCTGCACTCAGCCTTGTTAAACCAAGAGATTTTCATGGGCCCACTTTGTGAACTCAGCCAGGTCCCTCTGGATGCCATCCCGTGCTTGAGGTGTGTCAACCACTCCACTCATCTTGATGTAATTTGCAAATTTGCTGAGGGTGCACTTCATCCCTTCGTCTATGTCATTAAGGAAGAGATTAAATAGCACTGATCCCAACATGTAACCTCGAGAGACGCCACATGTCACTGATGCCCATTGGGACTCTGAGCCATTGACCACCACCCCTGAATCTGACTATCCAACCAATTCCTTATCCACTAAACAGTCCCCCCCATTGAACCCATGTCTCCAAATTGAAGAGAAGGGTGTTGTGGGGCCTGTGTGAAAGACATTTCAGACATTCAGGTGGATGGCATTCTTTCCCTTGTTAACTGATGAAGTCACTCCATCACAGAAGGCCAATAAGTTGGTCAGGTTGGACTTGCCTGTGGTGCAGCCTTTCTGGTTGTCTCAGACAAACCCCAGAATCCTAAATTTGGACTCAAAGCCCACCCAAAATCAGCCCAGAACCCCCATCAAATCCCTTCCTGTTCTCCATGTGCCTTAGCAGAACTTTAGGAGGAGCTGTTTCACAATCTTCCCAGGCACAGAGGTGAGGCTCACAAGTCAGTGGTTTCTAGAGTCCTCCTTTCTACCTTTTTAAAAGATGGGTACAATGTTTCTCCTTTTTCCAGTCATCAGAAACTTCACCTGACTGCCCTGGATTTCACCTGACTGCCAAGACTTTTGAGGCATCATGGAGATGGTCTTGGCCACTACATGAGTCAATTTCCTCATGATTCTGGGATGGATCTCATAGGGTCCTGTAGAGTTATGTACATTCAGGTTCCTCAGGTAGTCATGAACCTGACTTTTACGCACAGTGGGAAGGACCTTCCTTCCCCCTCTCCCCACCCTGCTATTCATCTACTCAAGAGGTTGCAAGAGAAGTGGCCATTGAAGACTGGGGAAAAATTTCTGATGAGTACCTGAGCATTCTCCTCATCTGTTGTTGCCATTTTCCCCTCACTGTTTATCTATGGGGGGAGTACACCTCTTTGCACCATTCCTAGCAGGATCTGAAAAATATATCAGACCTCTCATTCTTATGTGGACTTTTCCATGAAAAAGTAATGCCCAGTAGTTAAGGACAGAATGTCATTCGCTTGCAAGCAGCTCCCATGGCATGATATTCCAGTAGTCAGTCTGTTCACTTTTTATTGCTTTGCGTACTTATGAGAGAAGATTTAATTGCACAATTTGGCACATATTCTTAAAACCCTCCAGTATATGATCCGTGAGTTCTTGTCTGTGTTTGACTTCCATGGGAAAAGGAAGACAAACTTGCATTTTTCCCCTCAGCTATCTGAACAATAGGGACACTCCTCAGTAATGTGAATTTCAAGATGAGGGGAAAACTCCTTGTTAAAGGTTGTTAATTTAAAATTATAATTCATTGTTCCAAATTATCCATTGTTCCACATTATCCTTTTTCTAATTGGTTATGGGTAGAAAAGATGGAACCAACTATGAACAAACTTACGACATAATTCAAATACGAGGAATGCTAGTTTTCAGCAGGACTGCGAAACAATGTTTTCTCCTCCACAAGTAATGAGGTGTTTAAAACACTAAAATCAACTTCTATAGAAATTTACTGTAATAATAATGATAATAAAAATAATAGTAATACCACCAATAACAACAATAACAAAAACAATAATAATAATATCAGCAGCTATAATAATACATTGGAAAAAATAAAACATCAACATAATGAAAACAAAAGCTAAGCTCATAGAATGTATTTTATGTTTTATAAATTTTTACATCAATTTGGAAACCCCAAAAAGCTGGGCTTGTAATGGAAGTGCTAGCAAACCTGTAACTGTACTGGTGTGAATGGAGCTGCTGTAATGAGAGAAACTATTGCTTGGAACGAGGACAAGTATATTCTTCTCTGAGCTTCTACAGTCCCTGCACCCCTGGAGTACCATTCGAGACAATGATGAACCGTGGTCTCAATTCCCTTATTAGCTGTAAGACCTAAAAATTATATGTGCAATTAAAAGGCAAAATGCTGATATTACTCATAAGAAGCACTTTGTACATTAGCAAGGTACAAAAGTCTGCTGACACTTTGCAACAGAGAGTCAGCAGGGCAGAAGATTAATAGAGCCTCATAAATTTGCAGGGTGAAAACAGTGGATGGGGCAGAATAAGCAAGTTGTGTTAGAGATAAATAAAGGGCATGGTCATCATGACAAAACATTTAACAAGGAATACACTCCCTTCTTTTAGACAATTTGCTGGCCTAGCATTAGGCTGCTTTATGTAACTACATATAATTACCTCACAGCAGTTCCAGCTAGTATCACAAGACCTTCTAGCATTTCAGGCGGCATAGTGTTGGGAAAAAGCATTTTAAAATTAAATGCGTTGCCTTGTTTCTTTATTTTCTTTTCTGCAAAACATTCCTGTCATATCTTTCCGGTCACAGTCTTGTCCAAGGAAATACTAGTTCTTCCAGATCTTTTTCACTGTTTGAAGCTAAAAATCCTCTTGGTTATTGCATGAGCAAAATGAGAAAACAAGCAAATTCTGTTAATTCATGTGTAGACTATATCTCTCTTCGAGTCTAAGAAGACCCCTTTTATTTGGAAAGGAACACTGGACTGAGAAATCTGTGACAGTATTTTACCTCAAGCTTTCATTCCAAGAAATAGAGGGACAGTGTTCATTACAGGAAGATGTAAGCATTCATAAATGAGCACAATTGGAATTAAAAAACAAACTATGAACCAAATGCCACTAGACAGGCAAACATTTTTATATCAAAAATGTGTTCTGTGTTTTGGTAGGAACTCAACCTGAATATGTTCAAACTTATGTGAAATATTCAAAATATAATATTTACAGTGCTTTTTGCTTTCAGACTGACTGAACCGTAGCATTGAATATATGCATAGGCATGAGGAAACAACAAGGGAGAAGCGTTAAAAAAATCGGATTAAATATAAAAACATGAGCAAACATAATAATAAACAAAGATTGCGTTGTAGTGACAGATACATCCCCAAAGAAATTGAGGGAGGTGAGAGTAAGGGATACGCAGCTCCTGTGAGCTCTGAGTATCAGTTTTTCCATACTAGTAAGTCTGATGGTGAAAGAGAGTAAATGCCCCTTCTGCTTTTGGTAGATTGTTGTAAGTGTGATAACTCATGGGGAGATATTTTGCTTCTCTCTTTTTTTCTTTTTTTTTTTTTTTTTTTTTTTTTCCAATGAACATGGATGCAGTTTGCCCATCTGTTATGTCTTGCTAGAAATCTGGAACAAAAATGAAAAAGGCAAAATGAAAAAGAGGGACTGTCTGATTTTTCTCATATTTCCATATGTGTAGTTTGTATATTCTAACACACACACAAACACATACATTTGTTTGTCTCATTCTGCCAATACTATCCTTGATAGCGAGGTGTTTCACATCTAAACCTAATATACATGTAGGTGCCAGCTATAGCTTTTACGGTATCTGTGACAGGAGATATGTATCAAAAACTATGGTTTTTTCACATTATGGATGTTAAAAATGTTTATAATATTGTAATTTTTGTCTAACTCAAATGAAATTTTCATATTTTACTTTATCTCTCTACTTCCTTGTGAGGTATTGTGTTGGTAACTGTATGAGAAAAAGAAGGTCACACGTGGGATAGGAAGTCATGCCATCCATGGGATTGTGTGAACACCTGCTGAACTCAGTTCCCTGCTTGTTCACACTGTCAAGAAAAACTTCTTAATGAATTGTGTGGATAACCTGTCTTGATGAGTTATGATGAGGGGTGAGAGAAACATCGAGGCTGCTTGGATTGCATGTGAAACTTGAAGGAATTCTGAACCTGAGTTCCATGGGCTCTGTAAAATGAAGGTTGGTATAACATAGGCAGCTTCCTGCTTGCAGAAGGGATCCTACCGGTAATATTAAAATAAGTTTACCCCATTGATAGTGGGGTAGAATTCAGCCTCAGAAAAATGCATTGGCATTCTCAAGGGAATTTGCAGTCCCACAAATTTGCAGAGCCCTTCCATATAAGGATTATTATAAGCACAGCTCATTATAGCAAAATGCCTGTTTTGCAAAACTTAAAAAAGTGATAAGTGCTGCCCTGAAACAAGAGAATAGTGCATATTTTTATTATATGACATCTTTTGCTCCTTAGTGATGCTCTTTCTTGAGGTTTCAAGGAAACAGCCAAAATATTCTATGACTCCTCTTTTATGGAGGTTTTGTCTCAAGAGATGTTTAAAACCATGTGTCTCCTCTGTATTTACCTAAGGAGGAGAGCATTGCATGTAATCAAATATACTGAATTCACTATCAATGACACCTGCTAAATGCCTGTGGAAAGGAAAGGTTACATGACATGGCAAGGTCTGTCTGGTCTTATGTCTTTGATGTTATTTCTTTAAAAGAAGGAAAACAAGTAAAAAAAAAAAATCAAGACACTTTGAAATCACCAAAATAAAATAGTCTCTTCTAACCAAGCAAGAAAAAACCCTTCCTGTTTTGTAAATTTGCTCTGTACCTGTATTTACCATTATTTCTAAAGAGTAAACATTTTTTAAAGACCATTTAAAAAAATTATGCACTAAATAATGCACCCTTACTTGGGGAATTAATGCAGTGTAGATTTATTACAAGTAACATTAAAGAAAAACTATAACGATTTACATTTTAAATAAGGTTGTTATGCTAAATATAATTAGAGCAAATGTTGATCTACTTTTCCTAAATACTGCCAGCAAAAAAGCCTCCCTAAACCGTTCCATTTTAGACATGTGAGTGCTTTTCTTTCAGACAGAGGATGTTGTTCAGGCAAAAATTTCAACACTAGGTCTCCTGAGATGCTTCAACTTCAATTGTTAAATTGATAAAACACTTGAATAAGCAGGTGATGTTTGGTAGCATACAATTGGGATTCTAGGAAACATCACCAGGAAACTTCCTAACCTGGTACAGCCCACAGATTATTATCCATTACCACTCTTCCATGTGGGTGGTGATGAAGACACACCATCCTGCACAAACTTATATTTGTTCAAGGAATTGTCATTTCCTGAGAAATGGCCCTCAGGGACAAGGGAGAAGAACAGAGCTGGCAGATCTTTAAGAATCATTTCCAAGGAGTGCAGGAGCTCTTGATTCCTAGATGTAGGAAATCAGAAAACAGAGGCAAGAGACCAACATGGCTGAGTTGAGACCTGCTGTCAAACTAAGATGAAAGAAGGAAATGCACAGGTAGTGGAAGAGGAACAGGCACCCTTGGAAGAGTGTAGGAATTCTGCTTGGTTTTGTAGGGATGAGGTTAAGAAGGCTGAGGCACAGCTGAAGCTGAACTTGGCAAGGGATGCAGAGAACAACTAGAAGGTGTGTCAGGCAGAAAAGGAAGGTCAGAGAAAGTCTACCTCCTTCCCTCATGAGCAAGGCTGGCGAACTCGTAACAACAGAGGAAGCTGAGGTGCTCAACAACTTTTTTATGCCTCAGTCTTGAATGGCAACCTCTCTTCCATGCCTCTTGGGTAGATGGACTGCAAGGCAGGGACTGGGAAGAAAAGTCCCTCCCACTGTACATAAAGATCAGGTTCATGACCACCAAAGGAACCTGAATGTATGTAAGTCTGTGAAACCCAGTGAGGTGCATTCCGAAGTCCTGAGGAAATTGGCTGAGGTAGGTGTCAAGCCAGTCTCCACAATGTCTGGAAAGTCATGGCAGTCAGGTAAGACCCATGGTAGTTAGGTGAAGTTCTTGATGACTGGAAAAAGGGAAAATTTGCACCTATTTTTAAAAAGGATAGAAAGGAGGACCTGTCATCTTCACCTTTGTGCCTGTAGAAATCATGGAACAGCTCCTCCTAAAGTTCTGCTAAGGCACATGGAGGACCTGGAGGTGAAGCCAGCATGGCTTCACCAAGGGCAAGTCCTTCCTGACCAGCTTATTGGCCTTCTGTGATGGGTTGAGAGCAGCCCTGCCCAGAAGGGCTTGGGGGTGCTGGTGGGTGAGAGGCTGGACATGACCCAGCCATGGGCACTCCCAGCCCAGAGAGCCAAACGGGTCCTGGGCTGCATCCAGAGCAGCGTGGGCAGCAGGGCCAGGGAGGGGATTCTGCCCCTCTGCTCTGCCCTGCCCTGGTGAGACCCCACCTGCAGGGCTGCACCCAGCTCTGGGGGCCCAGCACAGGAACAACATGGACCTGTTGGAGAGAGTCCAGAGGAGAGACACACAAATGATCAGAGCAATGGAGCACCTCTCTCATGAAGACAAGGTGAGAGAGTTGGGGTTGTTCAGCCTGGAGAAGAGAAAGCTCTGACAAGATCTAATCACAGCTTTTCAGTAACTGGAGGGAGCCTATGAGAAAGATTGTGACAGTCTTTCCAACAGGACCTGTAGTGGCAGAATAAAGAGTAGTGTTTTTAAACTAAAAGAGGAAAGATTTAGACTAGATATAAGGAAGAAATGTTTTACAATGAGAGTAGTGAGGCACTGCACAGGTTTCCCAGAGAAGTTGCAGAGGCCCCATTCCTGGCAGTGTTCAGGACCAGACTGGATGAAGCACTGAGCAGCTCAACCTAGTGGAAGATGTTTCTCTCCATGGCAGGGCGTGCACTAGGTGACCTCTAAGGTTCCTTCCAACCCAAACTATTCTATGATTCTATCTCAACTTCAAAGCTGAGTGCCAACTTCACTCATTTTTTTGGTGTTTAGGAGGTAAAGAGCAGGTCAATGCTCTCTGTACTTGAGTTATCACAAAAAGAGAATTCTCAGATTTTCAGGTGTTTGGAAGTGTTTTTAGTGTTTCAATGTCCTGAATTCCATAGTGTAGATTAAAAAAAAATACAAAAAGTAGGACAGAACCTCCTATTTTTTTAGAATTCCCTCTGCTTTTTTTACTTAGTCTCATCATAACTATTATTAAAACACTTAGATCTTTTTACTCATAAAAACAACACACTGTAACCCATTTCTGAAGCAAGGGAAAGGTTATTCCTTATAGATAATAAAATGTTTGTTGTAAAAAATGTAGTTGATAAACACTTTCTCTTGAATGAGCTATTTGTGAATATATTTTTTAATTCAGCTATTACCAAATAAGTAAATTCAGCAATTTTTTGTGCTACTTACCAAACACATTATTTATATATATTTACTGTTTCTTGATCAGCTCTAACTGTAAGAATTTTGAGCCTACTCTTACATAAGAGAAATAGACTATACATTTTAAGTAAATAAGTTTCATTGCTGAAAGGACTGCAAAGAAATAAAACAAATTACTCTTTCAGTCTAGCAGAGAAAAAAAAATCTGTTTGTATCACACACTCAGCTCTGCAATAAGCATTCCCTCTGATGCTAGAGAGAATTAACTTTGCACTCTAGTTACAGTTGTCTGAAGTGGCTGTAGTGATATCAGCCTTCTTGGGGAAGCACAAATTTAGATGAAGTGAAACTTAATCACCAGAGGACATCAGACTTAAGTGGCAGGATTTCAAATTTTTCTCTTTTTTCTCTTATGTTTGGAAGAAAACCCAAACTATTTTGTGGGACATTGTGTAAGTTTTGTCAGCGTTGATGTATAGTAGCAGCAAACGTGAGAACAACCTTTGCTGGGCGTGGCTTCCTGATCTTTTCTGCAGACCAATTTTACATTCAAATGAAACAGGAATAACTGTTATTAATTTCAGTGGAAACTATTCCAGGTTGTGCCAGGGCTGTAATTTGATGCTCGTCATTTGGTAAAGTACTCAGACATTGTTTACTGTTCCAGTTTACACTTATTGCCAAATCAACAGAATTTATGTTTTTCGTATGCCCCTTGGACCAGCTACCAACACCATTTATGTAATTGCTATGTTTGCCACAGTGACTTCTTTTCTGGGCCAGTTATCACTTCTCTGCATTTACTGAACAATGCAAGAATAGTAGTTACCTTACTATCTATTTGCATATAGATTTATCCATTGATTTGCCAGAGGTAGCTGACAGGAGGCAATCTCACTGACAGGTTAATTGAATTAGTCCTCTGTAGCTCAACCACATAAACTTCTTGTTTAGCAGGTGTTGCCACTTTAGGCAGTTAGGGATTTTATTGCCTCTTCCCATACTTTGCAGATTTCTTGTATATCTGTAGTTTATCCTTTATTGTGTGAATGAAGTTTTCAGTGTGTATCATCAAAGCATATTAGCATAAGACAAAACCATGATAACTACAAAAACGTAAACAAACAAAAAAGAAATGTAACATTTACATTTACAGACTGGTTAGCAAAGCCTTAATAATACCTGATTACAAGATATCCCTGCACAAATACTGGGCCAAATTTCAATATTTGCATCCTTTTCTAGGTTCAGTTCTCATTGAATGAAGCGTGTTTTCCTTGAAAAAGTCTTTATGGCTAATTGAATTGGTGCTTTCCAGTAAGTGATCAAGGGCTGACAAATTGCTTCTAAAGAAATTAATGGCTTACCTTCAGAGAAAGAAAACTCTTCCCTCTGTCTTTCATTGTCTGTTGTGATTTACCAGGCCCAATTTGTAAATGGGAAAAAGAGAAAGCATTTCAAGATATGAAGGTGCTACAGCTGGGTCAGGGCATACTGGTATCAACACAGGCTGAGGATTGAACAGACAGAGAGCAGTGCTGCTGAGAAGGGCTTGGGGGTGCTGGTGGATGAGAGCCTGGACATGACGCAGCCATGGGCACTCACAGCCCACAGAGCCAGACGTTACACCATTGAAACTAAGATATAATGTTCTTTTTGGTGAAACTGGAGGTTCTCATTCAACATTTATCAAAATTAGATTGCTGTGTGGAACATACTGGTGCATACCCATGCAGAGTTCATCCCCATCAAATTTGGAGATGTTGTCAGGACTGTTACACTGGACTTGGCAACAGGCATTCCTGTCTCCATCCTCATACTTTGAGAAAAAGACCCCATCTCATGTCTTTCAGCATCTTTAGTTGACACCTGTAGGAGTGACCCAGAGCTCGATGAAGCTGATGAAAATAACAAGATAACTTTACCCAGTTCTGTGTCAAACTTTTGAAGCTGAGATTTGTTCATATTCTTGGCTTCCTTTCAAGGTGGCAGACAGCTATACTCCAGACAGATGTGATCATGTGTTTGAAGGCAGAGACAGATTAATTTGAATTTATTAGAGGTAGAAATTATTGGAAAGAACCAGAGGCAAAAATTAGAAAGTCCTGAATTGACTCAAAAAGTGAAGAGCTTTCATAGTTTTTAAAAGATACTTTGAAAAGGAGTAGATACCTGTTAATGGGCTGATAATTTTGAAAAGGAATGAGCTATTTCTATAGGCAGAAGTGCCCACAAGGTGTGTGATTTAGAATGATTCAGAAGTAGTCAAGGCTCCTCCCAGCTTTGTAAAGAGGATAGGAATCTCATATCTCAAGAAATCTTCATCACCAAGATTTTGGCCCTCCTAAAGTAAGACTCAGTAATTTCATTGATGAAGTTTTTCTGCTTTATAAAACTAATGAATTGTTTGGTGAACCTGAGGCTTCAATGCTGGTGTCCCATAACCCACCTGAGTTCTATAAATGCTGGATTGTAGAGTCAATTTCTCCCACATGCTTTGGCTCAATTAAGTTTTAATTATTTTTGAACAAAATAAGCCATTTTGTAACTAATGATCTACCTGACTCTTTGTATTGCTTTCATAAATATTTTCATAGTGCTCTTACTGATCCAAGAAGTCAGGTAGAGAATAAGCTGTAATTTTTGGTTGTTTATTGGAGGATTCTAAGCAAAGAAACTCAAAATTTTAATAAGCTCCTTTTACAAGAGCATTTATACCTAGTGAAACACTGTTAATAACATTTGGGCTTCAATCCTGCAAAGACCTGGCTGTTTGCCAGGTCCTGAAGACATGAAACAGGGCTTGTATGCAAGAAAGTCTGTCTGGTTTTTCCAATTATATCTGCAGTTCTAATGAAAGACAAGACTTCACATTACAAACTTTTCCTTATTTAACTCTAGGCTTTGAAAGTAGTCTCCTCGGGTTTAATTACAGCATGTAAATTTGAGCACACATATTGCTCTTTCCAGGATCAGGGCCTCAGCACTTACCAGGGCAGGTCAGGTATTAGGAATTGTTGTGATTCCTTAGCACAGCTCTGAAAACGTGTTGATGTGTTCTCTTGTATTTTCACGCGCAGCCATGCAACATCTTGTCAGAAAAAGAAGTATCCTCCTTAGATGGATTAATGGGGGGCAGAAAATTTAAGCCCAGGTTGATACAGGTGGAGTACAGGTGCCAGATTGTCAGTCTGAGCCCCACCCACTGTGGGTGGGTGTTGTTTTTCAGACCCATCCTCTGCTCTTCCAGCCCTCCTTCAGAAACACTGGCAGTCCTCAGCCTCAGCCTCAGCCTCAGGCGTAGGCTTTCAACAGCTGGCACTTCTCCAGCTTAGCACTCCTTCTCACACAACAACTCTTATTTTTAAGTATTGATGTGCAGAGTTAGCCTCTCTGGTGCCAGCTCAATTCCTATTCAATTCCTGCTGTTGTCTTTAAAGCTTTGATTATAGTCAAGGGCTATTGAGGCTTTCCGGTGAATCTGTAAAAATCCTCTTAATCAATCTGCTCTGCCTGTACGTTGTTCACAGCTCTGATTAAATGCACTGCATGTGTACTGTTTGAGTATGTAGCTGCCAAGCCATTTGTCTGTCTAGAAAGTATACCTGTTATCATATTTTTACATACATGCATGGGCGTAGGAAACACACAAAACATATGAAGGCACACTTATGACCTCGAGGAATATCACCTCATTGGAAAAGAAGTAACAGTGTAGCTTGTTCTGTTAAAATAGTCAAAACCACAGCATTTGGTCATCAAAACTAACCATCAGGTGATGGTTCCATTCTATTTCCGTTGAATAATTGTCTAATAATAGGATTCATCCAAACCATTTGTCAGACTACTGGCCCAATTCCAGTGCTCCTAGCAGTCATTGTTCTGTGTTAGGACACATTTGAATTAGTTCGCAGACAGTCAATACCTACTTTATATGATTTTAAATTGTGATAATTTCATTTTGGGCTCACTTGCAGATCTTGCAGTACAGATCAATATATTTGACCATTATTTCTCATCAAGGCACTCTAATTCCTTCCTATCTTGGAGAGACTAAAATAAATATATTAGCAAAAGATAGTTCAGCTGGTATTATATATACGATTTTGAGGTTAGGATTGTTTCACATTGAAAAGTTCAGATGTTTTAAGCCAGGAAGAGCATGCAAAAATTGGAATTAGAACTTCCAATTTCTCAGTTGCATCTCAGGTAAATACATTTCTACAAGACTTCCTCTTCTACTGTGGACATTTCTTTCAGAGAAAAATAAGGAGGACATAATGTGTTTTATACTGGCACTTATTAGAATAAAGGGGCAGAATTTAAATGCCTGGAACCCACAGAAGAATAATTTCAGCTGGATTTCTTTACTGTGGGTGTCTCTGTTTTTACCAGACTTTAGACTGGGACCTGACAAGGGAGATCACTGGTAAAAACTGCTATTGCTTTCAGCCATGTGAGGCTAATTGTAACAATACACTGGTAACACTGATAACATGTTATGAAGCTCTCTGAAAATCTGATTTATGGTCTTTCAGATGATTGTTTCTAGACAGTAATTTAACAATATGCAGAAAACTTCCAGATTCAAAGTTGCGTTTTGGTAACCAACTGAACTTCTTTTAGAGAATAAATTTTAAAATGTTTTGCTGCTATAATTTCCACAGATGTATAAATTATTATAGTTGATATTCAAAGATAAATACTATATACATTCTTATCATATTACTATTATGTTCATTATATAAACCACATAAATTTAAATTATATTGTTAATTTCACAGAAAATGTGCTTTGGCCAATATAGCATAATGAAGAATATTTTAAAAGAGCTTATGGAACCTTTATTTGACATTTCAAAGCTAGTTGTTCACTTTCAAGTAAAAGACACTGCTCACAAGGCAGATGTTTACTGAGGGTTGATGGGTTGTATATTCCAAGAGTTTTCCAATTATTGATCCTTACTGATAACTGGATTTGAAGGATTTTCCCCTGAAAAAGGAGTATAAGTTTGGGACTTTACTCTTACAATGTAGGTATACAACCCACAGGATGCATCTACAGAAAATCTGCACACAAACCCAACTATGTAAAGTCTCTCATCTTGAGGGCATAGTTGTGCACGTGGGTGGGAAAACATTGTCTTCTGCTGAAGAGTTTGCAGTTCATTAGTTGTATGATCATTTTAGAGTGATACAAAGTACCTCAATTTCACATTAGGCCATTTTATTGAACCATTTTTTGGCATGATGTTAATAGCTTCCATTTTCTTAATAGCTTTTAGCAATCCAGTAAGCTCTTAGCAGCAATGTTTTGTCCTTCAGTTTGCAATTCCTTATGGTTTTTTTGCTGTCATCATAAAAAAACATAAAAGATTCTTGCTCTCTTGAATGCCTATTTCTTCCCTGCAGCTTATAGAAGGGTGTGCTCAGTACATCAGGGCAACCCACCACAATAGGACCAGCACTGCTGCTAAAAAATCTTGCACCATCTTCACACCACAGGTCCCTCTGTAGCCAGTGAATTTCAAATATTTGAGCCATGGTGAGAATATTAAGATTTTTCAATGTTTGTTACAGTTCTTGAAATTTCCTGCATAGGCATAATATTCTCACAGTAGAGTCTTGCAGTCTGTGTAGTCTCTGAAATGTATTGGCTTAATTTGCTGAATAAAAACAGTTTAAAGAGCTTTCCTCTCTCCCTCTATTAGCAATTCAGATTCAAAATCCCAAGTATCTTGGTTTAACTTGGAGGTTCCAGCTGACGTGTACATTTGGCTGTCACAAGATCTTCTCTTTACTTTTAGAAGAAAATAAATTTATCTCATCTAGGTCACTATTTCTTTTCATTTACCTTTCAAGTTATCATGGAGCTAATACAGTTGTAGGATATGATCTTCAGCATAATAGTCTAGCTGCTGTTATTTTTATTGCTAAGATTAATTATTATTGTCCTCAGAAGTCTAAATATGTCCTTCTTTTGATTTTGCTTTCAGCTTTAGGATAACACTGGTTGATACTGGAATTCTTTGGGTTCCTCCAGTTGGTTTTCTGTACTTGGAGAACAATATCTAGCAGAGCATAAATTTCTTTTAAAATGAAGATATTTTCCTTATCCTTCACAGTTGTAGGTGCTTTTTTGTTTTGTTTTTCTTTTCAATCAAAATATTGGTGAAGTGGAATTTCAGAAGTCCTGCAATGGAGGTGTATGTTGCACTTATCTGACGTTTCCACTTGGACTAAAAAAAAGAAGTAGTAATTTTAGAAAATTGTGGTTAGAAAAATTGATCTTATTTTGCAAATGATAACTCCTCTACAATGACTTCTCTACTAGACATCTCAGAGCTTATTCAGTTGGACTTCTGCAGAGCATCAAAATCCAGTATGTAAAGTCAAAGGGCTATGCTCATCACTATTGTGATTTTGTGTCATTTTTGAAGACAGTTGTACCCTGTGGCTTACAGCAACTTGCTGTAGCTAGCTTTTCACCTCCTTAGAGCTCATGTGTTGGTGAAAAGTGAAGTATTGTCACAAGAAACAATTCTTATGTCTATGCAGACTAACCCAACAGGAGGGATTAGGCTATTTTCTCTCACTTTGTGAAAATATGAAATAGTCTGCAGAAGTGTCTGTCCACAAAAAGACTCTCTCTCTCCTCTGCTGCATTTGAACTTCAAGGACACAACTGCCGTAGAACTGGATGAAGGAAACCAGGCTAAAATGGCATGTGAAAAACTGGGCAATTTTAATATTTTAAGGTGTTTCCTTTGAGATATTGTCAGCTGATTGAATATCTGTATCCACAAATGGGAAAAGTCACTTTGCGATGTTCACACTGCACACTCTGAACTCAATCTGGCCATGAGATTGGACTCCATATGTGCAGAGGATATAATTTTCACAACACACTGTGTATTTTTTCTGGTTCAAAATATGTTTGAACAGTTCAAATGGTTAGAAAATTCTGTGCTTTGAAGAAGTTTCCACTGGTGCCAACTAAAATATTGCACAACTTCAGAGACATAGAGCCCTCTTGAACATAGTAAGTCTTGCCTGCCACATGATATGCTTGCCCTTCTGAACAGTAATGTTTGTATTCATGCTTGTGTTTCTCATTTGCAAAGTTTTTAATGCTCAGACTGCAAGTGTTCCACACTTGAACCACAGTGAGAAGCTTTTATTGCAATGCTTGGCACATTGGGATTGTCTGCAAACTTCAAGGTAAAAGTTTATTGGTTTCCATTTTCAGCTTTCAGTTCCAAATATAGTTTTTTTAAAAAAATCTTTCTTTCTAAAATAAATACTGTATACCGTATTTACCAAGGAATGTGACACGTGTGTACATGTGATTGTATGCAGTCTTCAAAACAAGAGTAGATGTCTTGCTAAAAAGTAAGCTACAGCTTAGCTTGATGCTTTTCCTGAAGGAATCACTGTGTTGTGCAAGAGGTCACATTAGATGATTGCAATAGTCCCCTGTGTAGTTAAAAATCTATGAATCAAAAAATATACAAATATAAATAATAGATACACATATGTATGTAAATAATTTGCAAAATCTTTTCCACTGAGGAAAGGAACGAGGAAATAATTACACATAAGAGAGATACTTGTGACGTTGTATAACAGATGACCAAGGTACAATAAGCCATAGTGAGGATTGTCGCATGTGTTCTCAGCATGACAGAGCAAAAAATGACATAAACCAGACCAAACAGAGAGAACAAATCAAGAAGTCTTCACAATAAATAGTGCTTCTTACTCCTAAGTAATAAATAAGTGCTTACTTAAAAGACAAATTTTGTCTGAGGAAACCACAAAGATTTTTTTAAGTTAACCAGCTTTGGGTAATGAACTTAGTGCCTCTTATGGAAATCTTTGTTTCTTGTGACAATATTACCATGAGAAGAGTACAGGAGACAATACACCTGTGGACTAATTTAATATTGGAAATTCTGTGTTCCTAAAGAGGAAAAAATGCCACTTATTTTAACAGGAAGCAGAAAACTAGTCAGAAATAGACCTTGAAATGAAGTTTCTCATACCCATTTATGGGTACTTGAGAATTTGATTCTTCAGCATTTCCTCAGGTGTATTAGTAAAAAAAAAATATCTTCTGCATTAATTTATGCTTCAAGATTTTCATGCATGAACACATTGTAGCTAACAAAAAGACCTGCATTTTACTTGTAAATGCAGTTAATTTAGTATCTTTATGTTATCCATGTTAGTAATGGAATACAAGTTACTGATTTCCACCCAAGTATTTCTGAGGAAGATTTTTCCTTATAAATTCCAGAGGCACAAAGTTGCTGTTATTAGTGTGTGGTGACCTTGAGCAGCAGTGGCTCTGTTTTTGCAAAGTGCAATAGATTTTCCTAATTATGGCACACAGAGCTCTGGAGTGTGCCTCTTGACACATCTGGTAACTTGATACTGTGCAGAGGCACTGGAGATTGATGGAACTGCAGCAACATCAGGAGCATCCGAATACTGTGGATGGAGGATGCAGAGGTGACGGCTCACCCTATGAAACAAAATGTTTCTTTGCTATTCACAGGTGTGATGGGACAGTGAGACTCAAACCAGAGGAAGAGTTCGGGTGTAAAATCTTAATGAATCCTTCCCCCCCCCCCCTTTAATTAGAAGCTTGCCAATGTCTTTAGTGTAGCTGAAATCAGACTCTAATATTACTATATCCATCTCCATTGTATTTGTGGATGCTGCTATTGTTATTGTTATTGCCAGAAGGCTTGTTCTGAAATAAATAATTTTATACTCTAATAAAGCTTATCCAAATAAGTAGTAAAGGCAAAATAAACTCTAAAAAGAAAGTTTTGGGAAAAAAAATTATGATCACTGTTGGGAGATTTCTAAAACAGAACTAATACTTTTTTTCAAAGGTTCCATGGTGGCTTATGATCTTGGATGGTGCATGAAACAGTGAGTTAGGAGGTGTGGTTCCTGTGCTTGAAGGGGCTCAGAAGCTTATCAAATTTGACAGGACGCTGTCAGTTAATTGTGGATTTGAGATGGTGATAGTTCCCCACCCTCCTCAGGCTGGACTATGGTCTCTGTTTTGGTTTTAGGCAGTTTTTTAAGCAACCTAAAACACATTCACAACAGACACAAAACCAGTTGTATTTGAATCTAACACTTGTGATCTCCACAACTTTAAATTAAATAGGAAGGAAGCTTTTTCGCAAATTATTGAGTCTTTCTCTCTTTCTCTCCTTCTCCCCTTCTCTCATGGAAGTAGACACAGTTTGGCCTAAAACTGATGATTTCTGGAAGCCTAAATTTGGGTCAAGGTGAATAGTACCCTGCCAGCATCTGCCCCTATGACTTAAACATTTTCAAACAAGAATGCATAACTCCCAGTGACTCACCAGGAGCAACTAATACTTGCCCACAGAACAACCTGTCCTTGATGTACCAAATACCTCTCATACTTGGTCTTAAAAGAAACATCCTAGTTTTCCTCACTTTGAGTCCCTCAGATTCTGCAGAGCTGTAATTTTCAATTAATGGTCTGATGATTTTTCTTGCTAAGGGAAGCTCTCTATGACTTTCAAGTTAACTTTTATTTTTTACATCCATATTCACACTTACTGAATTCTCTGAATGCCTAATTTATAGATTGGTCTTCTCAAAACAGCTCACAATTTTCAAGACTCTCTTTCTTGGCCATTTGTATAGTCTGCTATTTTAGCTCATTTTTCTTTGTTTCATTTCAAGCTATTTTGCTTCATTAAAGGGGATGGTTGGATTTTTCAAAAGCACCAGTAGGCACCTTAATTACCATTCTTATTTCAAATAACATGTTAGATCAAAGATTGAAGTTCGTCTTGTCTATCTTTCCTGTCCCCAAGTTACTCTCATGAAGGTCTGTACTAATTGGACACACTCCTTTTACAGTCAATGAAGAAAGATATGAGCTTCTAGACAATCTAAAGATAGGAAAAATGAATCATAAAACATTAAATGCTATCTGTCTTAAACATGTATTTTGGACTGGAAGGATAAAGGAGTCTCTCTCCATTGGGTATTAGAAGCAGCCTAGAAAACCATCTAGGATAACAGGAACAGGTTTTCAATGGCTAAAGTTAGATGAGATGAACCACACAAGATACTTGTGATTTATTTGGAGATATCCTAAGAAAAAAATCTGAACCAAAACCAGGAATTTTTTTCCTAAATAACTTTGTTTTCAGCTATTTCTCTTATTATTCTAGTTCTTCAAATAAGTCTTTTGACTTATTCGGTTACATTAGGAATGTATGCAGGTCAGCTCATCTCAGACAGATTTAATGAACAAAAGATTGCCTCTGGAACTTTCTAGAGGTTATTTATGCAGATTTTTTCTTATGATTTGGAAAGCAGGCATCTGAAGAAATAAAGAAGACAAGCAATGTTCCAAATGGTGAAAAAAATGGCTGTACATTTTACTTGAGTTTAAATGATAGCTTTTGAAATTATGACTTGAAGCATAAAGAGAGTTGGTTATTTTTTCTCTATGAAAGCCAGCATCTGGCTACCTAGAAATCACTAGGCTTTAGATCATATGAGCTCATCAGAGACCCCACTAATTTCCTTATTAAATGTGGATTTTAATGCCTGTCCTGAAACACACAGGTTAAAAATATTGCATTTAAGTTTCAGAGTTCTTCAGTTCAGTGGAGCAAAACAGAGTGATTCATGGAGGGGACAGACGAGAAGAACTTCAACTACAAGCTGTGAGTTCACCCCATGGGAGAGACTGAGAATAAAGATCCGTGTGCTGCTGACTGATCACTCAATGTCTGCGAGTCACCAGCTGGCCCTCCCTGGGACAAAGCCAAGCAAGTATGTGGCAGAGATATTCCCCACAGGGAAAAAGAACTGTTGGGTCATCTGTACAAGGTACTTGTGAGAGAAATGAAATATCAAATGCAACCCTGGTTCCCCTAGTTTTAAGAAAGAAGAATTCAGCCAGTTGTAACTGCAAGTAAGTCTGTTAGTGCAATCAGGAGAATAAAGAAAGGAAAAAATATGGAAAAGGACTAGTAAGATAAAAAGGGAAAATATTGTTCTGGGTATATCAGGAGAGCTGGTAAGGGAGACCTATTTGATGCAAAGAACAATGTTTTCTAAAGAAGGTGTGGACTGAGGATCACTCAGACTGAACTTAGTTGGAAATTAGAGAAAGTTCACACATTAGAACAAGACACTGGCACAGCTTTTCAGCACAAATACTGATGGGGAAAGCCTCAGTAGTTATAAAACACAAACTTGATCCACTTATCAGGGCTCATATCAAAAGTATCTGTGCTGACCCAGGAGGTGTATTCCTCTCCCACTCATTTTTCATCCTTCTAAACTGAGCATACATATATGTGTGTCAGCTGCTTACTCTCCTGGCTTTTTATGGTTTGTTTCCATGCTTTTCATATCTGCCGTTTTTTTTTTTTTTNTTACATTTAGAATGCTGATCCTGTTCTGTTTGGGAAATATAGATATATCTGAACTATGGAAATATTTTTGAAGTATTTTTAGTTTTACTTATTTCCCTTGTAATTTCTTTGCCTTGTAATTAGAGCAGTATTTTAATTAAAGAAAACTTAACAGTTATAAACCTGAGTTTAAAGGTGTCGAGAAACACTCTCCAGCCCAGAGAAAAGGCTAAATCACATATTATGAAAAAGTCTGAAGGGTGGGGTGAAGAGAGAAAACTATAGAAATCACTTTAGCTAGGAGCTGTTAAAAATCTTTATCAAGGGAGTGCATCCTTGTAGTTGGAAATTACTACGTCCTGTTTTAACAGAACAAATGTTATTTTTCAAGAATTCACACAAGGTATCCAATAACATGTGTTACATGACTGCCATCTCTAATTCAAATTAGTATAATTTTAGAGGTAATTAAACTGTGATAAATTAATGTAACTTGAAGAACTGAATTAGCTCTCTAGAAAACAGCTAATTTGTCTGTATTGAAAGATTGTCATTGCATTTGCAATAATGGCTAACCCTCAAGGGGTGTCGAAGCTCTAGGGATAAACTCTACTTTTGGATCGGTGTACATTTTTCAGCAAAATCTGTTCTCCCACCAAGACAAAAATGCTGTATCACTGTATCTCCCACTCTCTGTCCGACATAATTTTTTAAAAATGTGAATAATATCAAATGGATATACTAAATACTCTTTGGCAGACTACCAGCAGGCTGCTTGTTGACCTTTCACCTCATATTGATTTATTCCTCAGTCATTTTTCTTGGTGTTTTTTTACTTTTCCTTCATGCCTTTCAGGTAGGAATAGGGAATCTCTGCCATTCCTGCTGAAATGCACACTAATTGTACTCAGCAGTAAGGAATATGTCACGTGAGATATTTCTTTCCCTTTCAGGACTTTGTTGGTTCAGTATTCTCTCATGGAATAGAAACTTTTGTCTGTTCCCCAGATACATATACTCCTTAGTTCCTCCTTTTTCTGATAGATAAGTTCCTAGGAGGATATCTTTAACCTAAAGAAACACAAAAATATGTTCCCAAGATGTTAAACATGCCAGAAACCTTCTTGTATAGATAGCAAGGATTTCCCTGTCTAATCACCTCGAAGGGCTCAGCATAAAAAGAATCATCTTACCATATAATCTAAATATCTTAATAGGATTTGTGCTTGGATGGGTCTCTAGAGAGGACAGGTTCCTGATGCATGAGAGCAGTGGTGATGGGAGCTCCCTGCCTCCAGGGCTGACAGGCAGCCTCACGGGGTGGTGATGTGCCCAACCTGCCCCAGGGTGATGGAGGTTCTCCCCTTTCCTGTGGAGTGTTACAGTGTCTACTGTCATGGGTGAGGCCTGAGGGATTTGAACCTATTTCGTGCCTGTTCGTAGCCCCAGACATTTTGCAGGAGAGAATTCAAAGTTGTCTTTACTGTTAAATAAATAATATCTCTGGTTTCTTTCTTACAGTGATGAGCTTCATAAAATAGGTAAAAATAACAGAAATGGTCATAAAAACCTCCCTCATGATCAGCCTACAGAAGTCCTTTGAAAAGGTACATTAGTTGTCTGCCTTTCTGATATGATCCCAAATTTGCTTTACAACTGCCAGTGCATACCTATCTAAGGGGACTTGTTTTTTAATCATCATCATCACAGGATCATAGAGTCGTCATAAAACAGGTTTGGTCTGGAAGGGACCTTAAAGATCATCTAGTTCTAAGCCCCCTGATGTAGGTAGGAACGCCTTTCACTGGGTCAGGTCCCAGCTCTAGTGCTCTAATCACATTCCACTTTGCACAATCACGTGCTGACCAGATCAAACCAATGTTTAATTCACTCACATGGAAAAATCTTGCATTCCTAACACGCCTGCTTATGTCCCTAACTGCTATTTATCCACCATTTTATTCTGGAAAAACTGTTTCCTGTCTCACATAAATGGCCTGTTTGCATGGTCAGGGGTGTGCTAGAAAGGTTTTACTGTACCTCTGAAGGATGCATTAAGTGTTGTCCATCATGGACAAAAACGAAACCAGAAGAGAGGTGTTAAACTTTAAATATGGTTTTGTGTGACTATCACAAATCTTAAGTGCACAAAGAAATTCAAATTGCAGTCCTCTTTTATTTGAATTGTAGATATTCAAACCTAAGGTGATTTAATTTTTTAAAGCTTTCATAGTTGAGCTTGTTTGACAAACCCAAACGGATTAGGGTTTATAGAACTTGAGAAATTTGGACAAATACATTTCTGAAGGCCTTCATTTAATAGAAAGGAGGAACACTGAAAGGCAACAAAGTGAATTACTCCACCTTGCTGGCCATGCTTTCTTTTTAAGTTGCTAAAGATCTAAAAGCCTGTATCATTTTACAAAATTGTGCCAAACAAACCGATTTAATAACAGTGTATGAGCACTTAGCAAATGCCCATCTGAGAGAGTGATTCCAAGTGGCTATTTCTAGATTCATACTGGTATAATCAGAGTGCAGCAGAATCTGTGAACAAGCCCTAGGGGGTTTGTTGAGCTGATGCTACAGCTGATATCTCAGGCCATTTTTTAATTAAGCCTGCTAATTATGCAGAGTAATGATCTCTCCTTCCCATCCTTTTTTTCATAATGCAAACTACACGAGTCCAGTCTGAGACCATTGTTTCATGAACTATCATAGATTGTGTCTCAGAGCCTGCTAAGTGTATAGAAATCATTACTTTCAAATTAGTGTTATAGTAATTACATTATTATTTCTTTAAAAACAAAACCAGAACAAGAGAAAGAAAAATGGTAAAGCAAGCAAAGGATGGTACATTGTGAAGGTAATTACTCAAGTCGGCTATGTCAAGTGGTGCAGGCCACATTATTTATTTTATTTTTCTTGCCAACTGATTTGCATCTAATTCATCTAAACATGGAAAATACTGTTTTTGTTTAAGTGTTCTGTGGTGCTGGGCTAAGACCTGTCCTACCGCCCTTCTCTGCTGGAAGACAAAAACCTCTGATTAAGAATGACAGACACTTTCAGTGAAACAGTTTTTTAAATAGCTCTCTTCCCTCAGCCAGGGCTGGTATAATTTCAGGGTATTTTATTTCCCCATTCACAGAGTCGCTAAGAACAGGAAGAAATATCAAGTTACGCAGCAGCCAAAGGGACAGATCTGTTTACTTGACAAAGCTAATTGATTATGCTGAGTTCACTCCAATACAGGGTCATTGAATAGTTCTCTTATTGATGAAATGATACTGTCTATTGAGGATATTAACCTCTTTAGCTTTCTGCATTAGCATTGCTGTAAGGTCTTGCTTCAATGTAATATAAATTCCTTGTGCTAAAGAGGAAAGCAACCAAAAGATTTAATTATCATATGTGAGCCTAGACCTTCATACATGAGTACTGATGCACGTGTACATACACATACATTTTTATACTCAGAAAATGCTATTGAACATGAGGGGCTGGGTTACTTAGACTGAAAGTAGCCTATGGAGATAACATTTGAGTTGTCTTAAATTTTCTACATTTTCCATATTTTTGTCAGTGTTTTGGGACGTGTTTGTTTCTTATAAACTGGTCATTGGATATTACGATTAGGTGAGCATATATTATACTTTCACTATGAGAGCACTAATAAACCATCTCAGACTACTTAAACTTTTCATCATCTAATGTTCAAAATCCAATATGAAGAACTCTTTCCTTTTTTAAAACATTGCCAAGCATCTGCCTCATAAATGCTGAATATGTTCTAGAGTTTATAAAGCCAATCTAAACATTCAGTGTAAGGAAATTATTTAGGCATCTATATTTGTTGCTACTTAGTTAGATATGAGTAAATGCAGGCCATTAATTTTGCAGAAAATGCTATTTAAAAACACTGGAATTCAGTTAAAAAGTTATACTTCATTTCAGTATCGTGAATTGTAAAAAAAAAAAAAAAGTACAGTAGTCTAAAGAAGCTACAAAATGAGATTTAGGGAATCTCATATAAAAGCTGAAGTTAATCTTCTTCAAAACTGTTTCAGCACCTTTAATTTTGCATTGGGAAAGGAATTCTCTTTAGAATAAAAATACATTAGATAAATTCCAAACTGGAACAGGAACAAAATGGCCCATCTCTGTTGAAATAAAGTATTTCCATTCATGCACATTGAATCACCAGGATGAAATGTTCTTATCTAACTTCAGCTTTTAACGATTCCAGTTTATGTTAGTCACTGAAATATCCTACTGTAGGGACAGAGAAATGTGGGCAGCTTCAAAAGCAATTCCAGATAATATGTGGACTGAATTGTCCTCTGATGCCTGCAGAAGGAAATTCATTTCTGCCACTTTCTCAGGTGCCATAAATGTCCCTCAGAAGATGCTGGTGTCTCTCCATTTTCTAAAGAAGGATTGCAGATAATTTAGCACTGAGACCCATGAGGTGGATATACTCACAGTAAGGATTTGTGCAGTGTAATCTGAATTCACACCTTCCTGTACTGAGCTTTTTACCCAAGCTGAGATGTTTTGGGGCTGACACAGAGCTATAAACAGGCACTCAGGCAGTGGGAATTGTATGCTTAACTGGAAGTACAGATTCAGTATGTTTGGCTTGGTAGTGAAAGCCAGAGCAGTGTAGGAATGAGGAAAAACACTTTTATATTTTATTATTTGTTACTTGTTCCAGTTTTGATATGAGAAAGAACTTTTTCACTGTGAGGATGACCAAACACTGGAACAGATTGCCCAGAGAAGTTATGGAGTGTCATGTCCCTCAGTGGAGATATTCAAGACCAGGCTGGTCCCAATCCTGTGCTATGTGCTTTGGGATGACCATGCTTGAGCAGGGAGGTTGGACCAGACAACCCTGTGATCCCTTCCAGCCTTATCTATTGTATGATTCTGTACTTATCCCTGAAATCTGCCCCAGAAATTGCTTCTGATTTATGGAACTCTTCCCAGACTTCTGCAAAATGTATTCAGGGCATTAGGTTTACTTTTCAGCCATCATTAACTGGACAATTTTATAATTCTATTTCAGTCATTATAAATTTTAAGTATATAACTTTTTAATATATCTGTTTCTGTGTGTTCTTTGTTTTGTTTGTTTGGTTAGTTGGTTGGTTTTTGGTGGTTTTTTTTCTGATTTTGATTTTAGGTCTTTTGTCTTGTCTCATCAATATTAAATCTATAATACAGAGTAAAGTTAGAATTAACTGTGTGCATTTCCAGCTAGAATTTCTGTCTGATATTCTCAGTGATCTAGTTCTATTGTTAGGATGAGGGAAAAAAAAAAAAAAAAGAGGAAAAAAGGGAAAGAGTGAATGCAGTGAAAGTTTCTGGCATGCACAGGCTTTGACCTCCTGCTCTGGTGTCCATTTGAAACCCAGGACCATTATCATGCCACAGGAGACAGTAACTCAGCATCACATTTTAACTGGCACTGCCGCACGTCACACACATGCTGCACTGTGCTGTGATAACTCTCCTTGCAGACAGAGCTACTTGCCACAGTGTGTTTACCCTTTGTCATCATGCCACACTGTGCATATTTAATTGGACACACTTCCACTCTTCATGGGTGCATGCCATGTCTTTGACAAAGCACTTTTTTTTATCCTATCTACATTGGAAATTACGTGAGATTTGGCAACAAATCCCCTGGGGAGGATGAACATTAGCAGCCCTGTACTTTTCCCCTAGAGACTCTGTCTGTGTGACAAGAAGAGCTCTGAGATGCGAGTGAGTAGGAAGAACTGATTTCAGTTGCTTAATCTCCTCAGCCTCGGGCAAGTTTCTCATTGAGAATGTGCCTTAGAGTTACTTTTGGCTAGTCTGTAAGCAGCTGCTTATATGTGGACAGGAACTTTCTTCTTGGCCCAAGGGAAACACTGCTGGAGCAATTGGTGTTGGTGCAAGCTGCACAACAGCCAGGCAAGGAGGCAAAAAGACTGTAGAGAAATTATGTCTGTTGTCTCTGTACAGGTTTTCTGTCCCCTTTTTCTCCTTCTGCAACCTAGACAGTTGGGATCCTCTCTTTGCCAAATGTCATGGATGGTAAAGGCCAAAGTCCAAATTCCTGAGAATGAGGCAGAAGATGGCAGTTGACAAAACTGTCTACAAGAAAATTTGCCCATAACTTGTAGAGGTCAGTGTCATTAATGTATTTTAAATTATTATACTACATTATTTCTTTTACAAATTAATGGCTAAGCAGAGCTAAAGTGTCTCAAGTTCAGAACTATCAGAAATATTTTGTGGTAAAACCAGTCACTACAAAGCTCCTTCTAGCTAAACTCCTCCTAGAGAGGGACTAATACACAGTAAATATTTTGACATACTGTATCTGTCAGAGCAGTCAAGTCCTAGGATATTTCTGTGTGTGACAGATTAGTTCTGTCTGACACTGAGTTGTTTAAATACAGAATTCTGTAACCCCTAGACTTTTGATTGTGTAGAGTAGGTGCAGCTGCTTGAAATGGACTGTGAGGACGAAATTCTAATGTGGTTGAATACCCCAGTGCACAGGAAAATCAGTGTAATGCATTGCAATAGGGTGCTGTCCTCATTTAAATCTAACCATAAATACTCTTTGGGTGGCTGTCATTTCACTGTCTCCTGAAACACAGCATTAGTGAAATGTCACTTTGTGTTAAGCTCATCGGTGGCCTTTGCTATGTACATTCTTCCATGTTTCTGCACAAAGATAGTGAAGCACACCGGAGCCTCAGCTCTAGAGATCGATTTCTCTTCATGTCTGGTATTAACTTACATCGCCAGGGCCAGGGTGGGGCGTGAAAGAGGTGGGCAGAAATGGTGTTTATTCACTGAACCTTGAGGTAGAACTTTAGCAAATGGCTGAGCTGCTTTGAGTTGCTGAAATGACTGCAGTTTTGGTACCTTTTTAGGGTTTGCAATGATAAGAGCAGATCTCTAAGGAGTTGAATGTCTGAGTGATCTAAAACCAGGGCAGTCAAGCTGAAGAGGATGTGTGCACTAACCTGTTTGCACTGAATAGTCTCCATAAATAATTTACAACTATGACTGCTAGCTATTATTACAAAAATACCGGATTGCATTTTGACACATGCAGCCAGCTTGTAAGTCAATAGATACATCGTGTATTTATTAGTACCTGCCTGGGAATAGTGACCATCCAAGGATTTGATCTGATTAGCTGACTGCTCTTGTTTGACATCAATCATGAATTTATGAATTGTCAATCCAGCTCTCACATTTTCATTAAGGGAAGCCTTTTTCTTTCTTCCTCGTTACCCCTATTGTGTCATGTAGTTATACAGTGAAACATAGCAGAGAGAGTCTGGGAGGATGGTACAGAAGAGAGAATAATTGAGGGGAGAGAAATCTGAAAAACCAGATATCCCCATTTTATTTTGTCCATGCAGAACACATCCACTGTGAATATAGCAGGGTTGTTCACACAAGAAGTGGCCACAACAAACTAGATGGACTGTTACCTGAACATCATCTGCAACAGGTAGATTTTAAGCATCAGGCCACAATTTCATTTATTCATAGTTCATGCCCACTCCTCTCATTTCAACCATTTAACACACCCAGCATGAGTTAACTCTGCCATTTGGCTAGAAAGTCTTTACTTCATTGCTGATCACTACATTGGTTTTTGTTTAAAGAATTAGGAAATAGAGATGCTTGAAGGGCAAGATCGAGCTCAAAAATTGAGCTGGATCCATAATGTAGGTGTCTGTGTATCTGACTGGCTAGGTGTCTAAGTTCCTACTGATCTCAAAGGCAATTTAGTCAATGCAGTTAATGGAGTTAAAGAAGCTCTTTGGTTCACCCAAAATACACCTATGTAAAATCAGTAGATCAGCCCACTAACATGATTAAGTTGCCAAAATGTGTGTGTCTATTGTTTTACAGAGGCTCTGGAGTGTCTCTTGGCCACCAGATGAGTTCCCAGACTATGCTTTTCTCCTCTAGGTCTGTTCAACATCTGTCAACTCCACGTAGTTGTTTAAGATACTCAGGTATATCTGAAATAGTAGTTTTGTGTCTGCATTTGTGTGGCTGAATTGAAATCTCTGAACATACCCATACCTACATGTGAGCATTTTTATTTTGATTCAAATTTTGTAAGGTACATTCAACCTTGTGTGTCCTTTTTCCAAAATGTATTTCCCCTTCATCTGGAAATAGCTCTTTTAGTCTTTCACAGCCTGGAAACAGCTAATAGCTAACATTTTAAGGGACCTATTATTAATCTGGGAAAAAGTTATTACCACTGTCTGGAATCAACCGTCCTGAAGCTGTAAGAAATGTGAGAAACTAGTGGAGTTTATCAACCTGTATCTTGACAGTATACTTCTGTGTGACAGCCCTTTTCTTCATGTTGTTGCCCCTACTCAGCTGCCCAGCCTCAAAGAAATTTGAGACCTCATTACTGCTGCCAAAGTGATTAAAAATTGGTGCAAAATATCAAAGCCAGGGATAGGACAGATGCAGGCACACGGTATGTGCACACAAGTTTTGTTGCCTTAGAAACACAACAGATTTCTAGTGCTAGTTTAGTTCAATAGGAAAAAAGTTCTTCCTAATTCATAATGGAATGTCAATCAGATCCATGGAACAATGCAGGATACTCTTCCCTTGAATAACTGGTTGAGAGCAAGAGATTTCTGAAAACTGTACTATTACTAACCATGAACTAGCCAGCGACTTATGAGTATTTGAAATTTTAGTTTCATGCATCCTAAGAGTATTGGCTTGCAAGGCTAAAGAAGGAACTTTGTAGAAGAAAAGTTTCAAGAAAAGGTACTTGTATAGTATGACTCTCTGCTTCTTTAAAAGTGGTTTCCCGAAGCAGCTCTACACCCTCTATTCCAAATCATAACAATATTTCTTGGCTCTCAGTAAAATTGCACAGTTCTGTAAAGAACAGATCCTACGGTATCCCATTTGCTCTTGGCTTCTGAGCTGTCTTTATCAAGAACAGCCTTCAGCAAGAGTAGGTTGGAAGGGGTTCAATAATCTATAATAATCAGGAAATCTTTCAGATTCTTTGATTCTCTCTGAGTGGCAAAACAAGACTCTGCAGCTGCAGACCTAAAACTTGATTGGGATAAGAACAGATCAGAGACAAGGCCGTGGTCATCCATAGGCATACCTGATGGATAATGACAAGTGCAGCATTTTCAGCTATTAATCTTTAAACGTAGCAGGAAAAGACTGTGATAGCTGGATAGCATGTCTTGCATCAGCAAAAAACAAACACACAGCAAAGAAGGAGAGAATAACGATTCAGTTAGTAAACTCAGTGATTTTTTTCTGATTTCATATTAGCTGTATCCTAATTTTAAACTCAGTCCAGCATATGAATAATAAAATGAATAAATTTGATAAGAAATCTTATATTAAGATGGAATATAAGGGGGAAGAAACCCCACCATCCTATTTACTACAAAAAGTACATGGCAAAGACAACTTAATGATTAACTCTATTTCAGAAAGACTATCCCAAATATTATTAGACTTTTAAAAAAAGTATTTTCACAAAAGACATTTGTGATTATTTTAAACTATGGTTCTCATTTAATTTTGAGTGATTACTTCTACTGAAAAAGAAAGATTTTTTTTTTTCTTTAAAGAGAGTCTTTGAACCCCTCTATTTCCATCTGTCAAAAAATGGTACACAACTGACACATGGTCTGTGGTTGACTTTGGAGACACAAAAAAAGGCATGTCAAATTCCAGTGTTTTATTGGTAAGGAGTGACTGCTTAAAGCTATAAGGAACAAGTTCATATTTTTAATAGATGTATTCTAATACACTCTTGCACAATCAAAATTTACATCAAAGTCTAGTTTTGGATAAAAAAGAAATGTAGGTATAGATCCTTTGCTGTTTTAGGACAGTCCTTCAAATAATTTTCACTCCTCTAGGATACCGAGATACACATACACTGGTGACCTAAGTGGATTTCCTTTATTAGATCATCATTACTACTATTATTCATCAGTGAACTTACAACATCTCTTGGGAGATATTTTAGGATGCTTGTCAAGAAATGGCAGGAGATGAAGATAATTTTCATGTTATTATTGTCACGAGATGCCAAAACTGAGAAAGACACATAATAGAAAAGGTCATCTAGAGAGATTTTTGTTCAGTTCAGGGTCAGAACTGCTTTTACTCTGCCACTACAAAAGGTTTGGGGCAAGGAATAGTAAAGTCTCATATAGGTGTTATTGCATTTTTAACATTAGAATGCTTTTCTAAAACAGGTGTCTATAACTCCTTGGTCAAATGTAGGGGTTTTTTTAAACCTATACATACATGGACCTGTTTATTCATTATTCCTAAGAGCAGGAGTCCCATTCAAATATATGGTGTTAACCCTAAAGAATTTATGTAGTACAGACATGATTTTATAGAATAAAATGCTTCAAGAGCTGAAAAATACTGTTTGCAACAGTTGACCTAATCCTTATTTGTGTAGTGCTTTCTGTTAGAAACTACATTAATGTCCACATGACATTATGTTGTGCCATGAACACATTCATGATGCCACATAATCATGAGTATGCTCCTAAATCCCTGTGATTATGTTCCACATGTAAGAGATTCTGAGAACCTTCAGAGCATGCTGTTCAGTTCATAACCAGTGCCCAGTTAGAGCAGAGTTTGACCAGATAGTTTAAATTATTAAATTACTTTCTGCTAAGAAAGGAAAGTCTGCTTTGTCCCATCCTCCATCATCAACCACAGGCTCTTCTCTTCCTTACTTTGGTACTGGATCTAGTTTACATGTGGCTGTGGAATTTCAGTTCAAGAGGCTGACCCACTGTGATGGACTTCAGGTGAAAAATACTTAATAGTTTCAGCATAAACTCATTATTCTATAAATCCTTCCCTATATGCTTTGACCATAAAAGGAGCCTAAGGCAAGGAGATGAAGTGATGAGCTTATCCTGCAATGTATATCCAAAGATGAATGATTTGAATACTGCCCTGTTGTGACCAACTGGAGAATTACTGAAAATTATTTTGATTACATAGGTATGTCATCAAATTTTTGCTCTTCCATCTGTGATTATGGCTTAAAAATTCAAAGATTACTCATATGTGCTGGTAATCTGCAAATTGTTAGTGCTATCAACAGTGGTGGAGGAGGTTTGCCAAATGGTGATTTCTTGCCAAACCTAAATGAAAGTTATGGTGAGACATTCAAAAGGAGGAGAAAGTTTCACTTGCAGATGGATGTGGCCTGTTAAAGACAAGATCAAATAGAGAAAAAGAACTGTGACCTGAGACACTAACGCTAATGTGGGTTTTGTCCATAGCCACTCAGCAGTGTGGGAGCAGGAGGGCAGGACTTTTCCTTATGGAAATGGAAACATTTTTATTGCTTTCTTGAAACAGATTGTAGAGTTTAGTAGAAAACTATATTCCTGCTACAACATTTTGCTGGATGTTTCATATGGACTATAAAAGCTTATTATTTGCTATTCATGTTCTTTCTGTGAGAATATCTGTAGAATTCATTCAGTTTAATCCTAAATTTCATAGGATTTTTCCTTGAAAGATTACTAAAATACCTTCAGTAAAGAGACTTACGCAAACATTGCATTTACTGCTCTCCTGCCTTCAGGTGAGCTACTCTCTTAGGTCTGTTACATGAATTAATACTTTGCATGTTGCTTTTTTATCATGTTTACTGCATGATCTGTTACATGGTTTCATGAAAGGTAGCCTACTTGCATTAACTTGCGAAACACTAGCTGAAACAAAAATACATAACATTATTTACTTCATTCATGGATTTAAAATGGAGGAGTCAGGGGTATAATAAAATAAATGACAGAAAGAAATGTACCCTATTTAATGTGAAGACTGACAACCAATTGCTTCTTAGATGTTTTTGTCAGAATAGCAATTCTTTTTTTCTCCTCTCCTCTAAATAGACAGTGTCCCTGATACATAATAAGATCTAAGTGGGGTTTATTCTATTGACTTTTAAAAATAATTCTTAATATTGCTTATAAAATTCTGCCAGAAAGTACTAATTTTAATCATCAGTCAGCATTTTTATTATATTATAATCCTTAATTGATTGACGTTTAATCACAGTCTTTGTATTTTACTGTCCCTTGTCTCATAAGAGGCAATTTTCTCTTTACTGTAGTTTAACAGCTGATGAAAAAGATTTAAGGAAACCTATAAACTTAAGATTGGTTAATGGTCCCTTATAAAAGAATATTACACTTCTAGGATCCATTGCACAGATGTGATACTCAATTGTAGAAATGTGCATGGGGTTTATTAAATTACAGCACAAATCTTCAGTCTTCTGAATTATTGTTCATGTTGGTATTGTTAGGCAAATGGGGAGACACATTATTGCTTCCAGTTGTTCGCATTACTGTGGTGTAATACAGTCAGAGACAGCTGGCACATTGCTCTAGGCAAATGCAGAGCTAGAGCAGCTGCAGAGTTCTGGGCCCCCAGTGAAGGTCCAGCACCGCTGAGTCAGTACTGGGTGGCTCATCAAAAGATGGCCAGAAATTAAAAGAAACAGTTGCTCTTTCTCAGAGCTAGTGTGCGGAATTTTGCACAGCTAATTACCATGGCCTTTTTCTGCATGGAAACCAGTGGGCCTGTAAAAGCAATAGCAAACCCATTCTGTCATGGTTGTATTGCAGAGGGTGGACTGCAGATAGTATTTGCCTTACTCATGAAAGCACAGCCACACTTCTCAGCTGTGGCACGGAGAGTCAGTGTTTTCACCAGGCTTGAGTCCTACTTGCTGGCTGATATTCAAAAAAGAATACACAGGTGTAGGTTGCAAATGGCCATGAGACAAAGTCATGTAAAATCAAAGATTTTATGAAGTAGATCATAGACATTAGATTGTGAGATAACATATCCCCATTCTTCATGGATTTAAAGATCACAGTAAATAATTTAAATAACCAAAATCTTCTACTCTGAGTTCTTTCATGACTCAGCCTCATGTATTTTACTGAGCACATCCAAATTCCATTCATAAAATATATCTTCCAGGAAGGCAATGAAGGCTTCCATTGTTTCACAATTTCACAAATCCCTTAGTAACTTTTTAAAACAGTTGCTCTTAAAAATATTAATCTTCTCCACTTTGAATTGCTGTTGACTCAAACCTTGCTGTTGACTCAAATTCCACTGTGGAGTGGCAAGAGCTATCAGAAACTCTGAGAATTTTGCTCCTTTTTAGGAAACTAACAGGACTGCATTTGTCTTCTGAGTGGAATCTGAAACTTCAGCCTAAACTGCTGCAGACAAGGAGGAAACTGCCATCAGAGCCATTCAGGATGCCGAACCAGAGGTAGCACCTTCTAGACTTCCATTTTCAAACTGAAATTCCTTCTGCTGGACCATATAATACAGTCCAAAGAAGCCTAAGCTCTTACCTCCACTCCCTAAAACAGCAAGAGCGGGCTTTAATCAATGCAGGGTATGCTCCAATTTTAACCCAGATCTGTTCTCATAAAGCAATTATTGCTAAATGACCATATAAATGTGCATGTTCTTAATTTTAAACTGGTGCCTATCTCATGAGTCACTTGGATATTTTGCTATACTCCATAATTTTGTTTAGAAACATATGATATTTGACTTCTTTTGCTCTTAATTTGGATTATGTGAGCAAACAGCTAGAATGGTGTCTTGGGGAAAAAGGATCTACTACCAAGATCTTGCCAAATCAGATAAGATGTAAATAATGATGATGCACTCAAGAATGGGCAAAGAGCAATTAGAATCTTTAGAAGAACTCGGTGTGCCTTTGCTTCCATTTGGAATCCAAATTTAAGTGGTTGGTTCGATCACCCACCAATTTTTGAAAATTGTTTTGTATAGAAAATTTGCCAGTCCATCTTGTCAGCTGTGTCTGGCTAACAGACTGCAACTTTTCCTTTTGACTCATACTCTGGAGATTATTATCTGAGCTTTAGATGCTCTGAGAGCTTTTGCTGCTGTCTGGTTTACACAGAGTTACACTGATGTTGCATGAAGGCTAAAGCTAAGGCAGCTTTGGAGACAAAATAGGGTTAGATTTCTGGGTAGAACTTCTCACTAAAAATATTGTACCAACACTCTGTAATTGCACAGTCCTACACAGACCTCCATAGCTTAACATATTAAAAGTTGCCAAGACTTTAGAGCTGGAAACTATCTCATATATGATTTTTTTCCCCTGTGTTTACTAGGATTTCTACCTCTGGTCAGCAGTTGATGCCCAAACTGAATTCTCGTATTCACTTATTCCACCATGGAGGGGTAATTAGGTACTCTCAGTGTGTCCCTGAGACTCTAATACTTCATCCCTCTTTTAGGCACAAAATAACCCCATATAGTTAACTCCAAATGACACCTGTTTAATAGCATTCTTTAACGGGGCTGAAGGTACATTTCCCACAATGATAAAAGGTTGGAAAATAGTCTCTGTAGGATACTGTTTGGCTGAGTTCCTGTTGGTATGATTATTTTCATTCTTCTGGGATTTTATTGTATTATTTAATGGTATGTGAGGGAGTCAGATCCTAGACAGACATCTTTTTAATTATTTTAATCTGAATAAATTAATTGTGGCTACTCTTAGGAAACCATGTCAACTCACTACAAGCTTTCATGTTGGTAAAAGCCTATGTTCAGTTCTTATTTAAATTATTTCCAAACTGCATTCTGCTGCAGTGACCACGAGAAATACGGAATTGTAAGAATAAAATAGGATAGGCTAGAGTGTCTGCAGGGCCCTCTTTTCTCTGTATTTCGACCATAAAGAAATAAAGTCAGGGCAGGGACTGCCTCTTTTGGTATCTTTTAGGTCAATAGGTCAGATTATCACCACTTGGGACAGTAAAATATTGCCTGGTTGTTAATGTAAGTTTTATACTCTCAGGTCATGCACTGGGTGAATATCCACTTCCATTTGCTGCAGAGCAAACGTGAGAAGCTCTGAAACATTGCTGAAGCAAATCGGCAGATTTTGTTCTCACACGAGCTCTCAAAAATCCCTTTCTCCTATACTTTGCTCCCTACCCTGCAACAAAACATTCAACTCTGTGAACAAAGACAAAGAGCCGGAGCAGTGGGGTCGGTATTTGGCATGCAGGCTATTCAGCAGGTGCGTGCTAAATTGCATTAGACTTAACACCAGGAATCAGATCACTAATTGGGCGCCAATGTGAAGAATTTTTGTCATTTGGGACCTGAATTGCAACACTTATATCTCTTTAGGCAAGACATCACAACCTTCCTATCCCAAAGCAACAGCGCTACCGCTTGAGCTAAAGCAGAATCTCTATTAGCTGAGAGGAGCAGCATTTACTATATATCCTGTTTCTAGGCTGCAAGCCACAATAGGGGAAAGTCATTTTAATCCTTCAGTGACTTATAATCATTGGGATTTTAGGGCTCTGGTTTTTCGGGGTTTTGGGTTTTTTTCCTAACTTTCCATTTATTTTTAATTCTATGTGAGATTGTTTGGAAGAAATAAGCAAAGAGGGCACTGGTTCTCAAAATTCACACAAAAGAGATTTGCACTTTTTAAGGAGGGTGGGGAAATTAGGAATGTTCTGCATTTTTCATTTTCCCCCATTTCTTAGCTCCCTCATTCCTACTATTTCAGAACTGTGAAATCTTTTCTCACTGTTTCTTTACTGCAAGGCACTAAATGTTGTGAAAAGAACCTAATGTTACTTTTTAAAAAACTTAAAAAACAGTTTCCCCTTCATGAATAACAGTGCCTGGGAGTACAGCTCTTTCTCAAGGTTTTCTGTGATGGGTTGTAGGCATAGTACCTAGGTCCAAGGAGAAGAATTGAGCTCCTTATGAAATCAAACCATCCAGTTCTCCAGTTCTGAGAGACTGCCTGACGCAAAGCACACACAGCTGAAGGATTTCATCTGTTGCACGCCAGCTGTGAGAAGTGGATGGTTATAGATTCCTCCTCTCTGCTGAGATTTAAGTGTCCTGAGCCTCAAATAGCACATGCTCCACAAGTACTTAATGATCTCTGCATAATGGCACAATGGGATTATATACAATTCACAAGATTAAACTCACCTCTGTTTCTATTAAAATCACAGTGCTAGACACAACATTTCCTTTTTCATGCAGGCTGTCGATACTACTGTGGAAACATCCATACAGTGTTCAGATTTTAATTTCTAAAGGTAATTTTTCATATGGAACTATAAGATCATAGCCCTATACATTTCTCTAATACTGCCTCATTCCTACTGACATTTGTTTTGCTTAGCTGTTTTCTTCCTTAGATATTTCTACAAAACTAATTCTATAATATTATGCTTATGCTATCCAGAACATAAGAAAACCCTTCAGACAGAAGAAACTCTAATAAGTTGAAGTATTGTACAGTCTCAATTTAAAATGCTCCAAGCGGATCCCTAGCATGAATGCAAGTGCTCTTTTGAAATAAGAGCATAAAAAGCAGCAGAGAAAAATAATTTTATGATCATTATTTCCTCATCAATTAAAAAGTGTATTACAAATAAATGTTATTATTACTAGACCTTCCCCCCACTAGAAATGTATCTTTCTACTAAAACACTTTCTGATCTAATTCCTAAGAGGTCCTGCCAGTGATTAGTAATAATTGAAATTACAGAATTATCCTGTAAGGAATTATTATATTTCATTTCCCTTCTCTTTCCAATTCAAATGAAAAGATGGAAATTAAATAATTTCCTAGGAAATCAGACACTCAGGAAAATGCAGTCTGAAATTCTAAGGAAACATATAATTTGAAAGTCAAAATTATAGAGATCAAAATGAAGTGATTTTGCTCTGCTGAAGCAAGTGCTTTAATTAGCTCACTTCCAGGAAAGGTTTGGGGGGTTGGGAGGGATGGCTCAAGGTTTTCTTGTCTCAAACAACAAGTCCTTTATGATAGAAAACTCTTCTAACAGGGGTATTTTCTGATTTGTAGTTCTATCTATATTAGCCAGGACAAGGGAAGAAATAGATGGACAGAACCAGAACAGAAGTGTCTTTCAAATCCAAACACATTTTCACCTGCCCCAGGGAACAGTCCTATGCTGCTCCAATTCTATACTTTCAGATAATTTCTGTGGGGTGTCTTTATCACTCACTGGCAGCCAAAACTTGACACAATCAGGAGGGATTCCATTTAAAAAATGTGTAGGATGGTATTATTCCCTCCTGGTGACCACAAAGTCCTTCACAGAAACTTCCTTAGCTCTGAACATTCCTCTTCGTAACACATTCATCATCAAATACTGTTGCATAAACAGAACATAGAAGTTGTTCTCTGAATACGTAATTTCTCACACTCATTATTGATGAGTTAAAGGTTATCAATAACTCAAGGAAATACAATAAATGACCTATCTTTTGTCAGACTGTTAGATATCCTCTGCATGTCCTGTAGTTGTAAAGTTGTAACTAATTTGGGTGAGGCTTGCTTGCTGTGATCTTAACTTTTGTTATAACATTGTTACATACTGTGCATTGGGAAAAAAAAAAAAAAAAAAAAGACTACAATCAGCCCAACTTCAGTCATGGCACTTTTCATAAAAAATAGCTAATCCCATGATGACTTCTGATTTAAAAACAGTAATTCTGAATTCTCATTTTTGCCAGATGGAAAAACTAGGGTTGCTAAATACATTTAATGTAAAGATGCCTATAATGGATGCCTACATATAAGCACATAAGTGGAAGGAATACACACTCCTAAACTGCAGTTCAGGCATGCTGCTGTGCTTGTTTCTATTAGGAAGAATTGCTCCACTGAAAGAATGGTTAAGCTGGAAGGGAGTAGTTAAGTGGAATGGGCTGCCTGGGGAAGTGGTGGAGTCACCATTCCTTGAAGTGTTCAATGAATGTGGTGCTTAGTAATATGGTTTAGTTATGGTGGTAAAAGGTTGGACTTGAAGATCTTGGAGGCCTTTTCCAACCATAATGATTCTATGATTCAGAGGAGAGGAGCCACAAGCCAGACCCACCCTGTGCTCTCCAGGTTTACCCCTAGGACACTGTCCTGGCAGGTCTGGCTTGAGGCAGTCCATGTCTGGTGAGACGAATCCCAGACGTAGTCAGTGCAAGCAGTAGGTGGAAGGAAAGAGAATCTCCCCTTTCAGAGCACAAATCTTTCAGTTAGTATAACTTTTGCTGTGTCATATTCACTTAGCAAGATAAAACCTGACATATTTTGAAAAGCTCTTCAGTGTTTCTTTCCTGTGGTATTGTGGAATAAATTCTTCTCAGAGACACTCATCTCATTTCTTCTTAGCAGAATGATTTTTAGTTATTGTATGTGTCTTTCTTATCAGATCTCTCCATCCCCTTCTTTGGTACTTTCTTTGCTATCAGCAGGAGATGGTAGCAGATGCTCTTTGAATGACAAAAGAGGATTTGATTTTATAACAGCCTATGTTCATTACAGCATGGAACCCTGGACATGTCTAACATAGGCACTGCCTGTTGCTGATAGTTGTACTCTACTGAATCCTTTGAGAGCCTGCTTAAGTAGGCTTGCTAACAGAGAAGCCAGTTAGCCTTTCTAACATAGAAGTAATTCCTATGCACGGTGACCCTGCATGCTTTGCCCTGCACATCTGTCCCAGATGTTTGCAGAACTGGGCTCACAGCATGTGCTCTCAGCTGCCCACATTCTGAGCTGAAATCACTAACCATCTCAGACATTTTTTGCCCTGTGCCTCTTAGAAGAAAAGAAGCATTTAAATCAAGGAGTAGGCACATGCAGTAAGGAGATGCATGTATTACAGAGAGGGAAGAGAGACAGAGTAAAATCCCGCTGTGCTTGTCCTTTTTGTGGTACACGTGGAGAAGCAATGTTAAATCAGAAGAGTGAGGAATAATTAATGCTAGTTTGTAGGGGATAACTAAAGCAATATCACTGCAATCTCAAATTGCACAGAAAACCAGCCGTGTAGTTGGGAGGTAAATAAATGTCTTCCTATGCTCTTCTCAAAGAACAGAGCAGTTTTGACAACTTGTCCTCCCTTTCAAATGTCACTAATTATTTAGGTGGAGGGAATGTTTGTTTTTTATGGACCAAGAAAAGCTCGTTTGCAAGTCTTGGAATGTGAATCCCACTTTATAATACATCAAAACATCCCTTACAAAACATCACTTCTGATATTTGTGAGGGGTCTGAATCACATACATAATAACAATGTTTTCTGAATATATCAGGTGGAATTGTACATCAAAATTTATGTTCCCAAAATTAATTTATATGTCTGTTTGTTGTATATGTTTGAACACTTACCTTCCATGGAAAAGACAGTTTTGTCTGATGAGTATCTTATATTTTGTCTCAGTCAAAATCTTTCCTCTTAAAACCAACTGTGAACAGCCAAAAATGTTAATGTGGAAGTCAGCAGTATTACACAAAAGTCATCATTTCATAGGAGAAAAGAGAGATTAACTTTAATAATTTAAGACAGTCTCTAAATTAACAAAAAGGAAGTGGACAGTGTAACCATGCTGTACCTTGATGGATGCCTTTTCCCCTTTTTTTTTTTTTTTGCTTTCCAGATTCATAGTGGTGTCACTCAAGTTTCAAAATCCAGCATTGCCAATTGCCATCATTACATACAGCCCCACATGCCCAGAGCAAGACACTAAGGGCTCATAGCTGCAGCTTTGAGGATGAAGGGCTTTTGTGTCAGTCTACACGAGATAATTGGACCCCTGTACAACTCAGATCAAACCCTGACTTTTGGAAACAAATACTGTTTTAACCAGGAGTCTTGGGGTTGGGGAGGCATGTAGGTGATTACTAAGCACCAAATCCGAATTTGGATTTATTATCCTAATGAGACAAAGTAATAAAGGAGAGCGTTGTCAGGTGAGAATTTTTGTGTATGAGTCTGTTCTTAACCTGTCAACTTGCACAGTTCTATCCATTCCTCCATACTTTCTCCAATCTGCAATGGAAGTGCAGAGGTCTGGGCAGCAAAATACCATGACAGGGACCTTAGAATCATCCTGATTTTTCTTTTTGGTTGTCAACTGATTCACCTATGAAGAAACAGCCATATGGGAAATTATACAGTCAGTGAGTTACCTCAGTACGAAAAGAAGCTTTTAGTTTATTGTGTAAAAACACATTCTGAAAACAGATATTTTCTTTTTAGTTGAAAAATACATTTGGGCTATTGAATATAAGGCACGTACACAGATCAAAATTAATATTCTTTACAAATAATACTGTTGCTGTACTCTCAATAACTTGACATTCCTGATGGATTGGAAAGATGGGTGACTTCACATTATGGTTCCTTTACCTAAGGGAAGCACAGGCTGCCTAGTGCTGGCTTGGAATATTTTGCCTAAAGATCAAGTCATACAGATACAATTAGAATGGCTTAGGGGAAAAAGAAGTATTTTGCCTTGTTCAAAAACATTATGGGCCAGAGATTTGTTCTTGAAGAGGAAGGTATAATGGCTCACATTTTGGGGAGCCAGCCATATCCCCACTTTCTGAAATGGATTTTCAGTGGTGACTGGCTGTCTGCATCAAGAAGACAAACTTAGGAAAAAAGAGCAGGCAGGATGGCAGCCTCTCCTGATAGTTTTCTGCTCTTCGAGGACATGTACTTGGAAACTCTGAGGCAGTGAGCCAGTTTTCCATTTCAGCTTTGTGTGCTGCTCAATCAGTGCACATACAGTTTTTAAATGCAGGTCTCCACCTTGTCTGAAGGGCAGTAATTAAGTGAGGTTTTGGTTGCCCCAGGCAGCCAGATAATAGGAACTTTCCTATCTTGATGAGCAGTCCCAGAGGATCTGTGCTTTTGGTACCTCCTGACTTGACTGCTGCAATGCACTTGATATGGGGCAACCTTGAAAACTGCTCAGAAGTGCCAGTGTCTGTGGCAGGTGGTGCCCTGCTCACTAAGCCATGTGCCAAAGGCAGGGGATTTCTACCTGGCTGTGGGCTGAGTTATTCAAGTAACTTCCTGCACCTTTTGTCCCAGCAGCAGCAACTGGTTATGGATGCTCCTAACTGTCTTCAGGTTTGGCTTTAGAGGCAGTAAGTGGCAGAGAAAACACATCTCTTTTGAGAACTGGTTTGGGGCTAGTCCAGAGAGATGAGACTTCCCCTGTTGTATGACAATTATTGTTTCACTGGCTCATCATAGCTCAATAATTTCATCATTAGCATAAGATTTTAACTTCAGATTTCTAAAAGCAAGTTGTTTGGCAACTGTACATTTACAAAGAATAATTATTTCCTGTATTGATTGCTCTTATTTCTAATTAAGTTATATTTTGTTAATTCATCCTTAAATTATGAGATTATAATAATTGCAGGGTGCATTGTTACAATCAAAATAAAAGTTCTAGTTTGAAAACAAATGGAGAACACATCTGGAAATGATGGTCAGTCAGCTTTGAGGAGGTAGTGTTGTGAAGAGGATTTGCTGATCTGTAAGGCTTTTGTTAGTTTAACTTTGTAATGCATAAGGGTCTTGCCTAAGCATATTAAGTTAAAAATAAAAAAGGTAAAATAGTATTTTTTAAAATTATTTCTTTCTCGGCATATTTAATCCAGTATCTGATGTTAAATAAAACTCCATCTGCTTTCAAGGTCTCCATACCGCTCATGCTACTGGTCTGACACAACTGGCAGGGTAATGAGAAGAGATATGTCAATAATATTCAATATCTTAAGTGTAAAATCTGGCTCATTTTCCAGGAATAAAACAAAACAGCATCTAGGTGGTCAGAAGTGTGTCAGGCATTCCAGAGTTACACGTCTGCACTGATGATACTTAGGTGTTTTCAACAGGGACCGATGCAAACTTGGAGATGCCACTGTGAAACACTGGCAGTCCTGATATTTATTTGTTGCAACATTTAAAAAAAACTGTTTCACTGAAGCCTACATATTTCACAGAAATTCTTGTCCAATAATTTCAGTAAGGAGTTTGAATTTTGTATTAAAACAAAAGGAAGGATCCTGAGTTCTCCAAGAGACAGAGACAGGAAAGACAGTTCTGTTCATTACCCAGGTTAATTTAGTTAATCTGGTTTCTTATCTAGAGGTTTTTTCACTCTTTCTTTAAATAAAAAATGTCCAATTGCTTCCACTTCACAGTATGAACCCTCAAGATTTATTCACAAAGCACAAGAGATGTTTTCCACATGGAGTTGCTTGAGGGATTATAGGGGGAAAAATGGTACTTTACTCCAATTAAGCCAAGCAGAGCTGAAGATAAAGGACTTCTGAATATCTGACTTAGTGCCTCATACTTTTAAACAGTTCTTCTCAACAGGCTATAGAGAGAAAGAGAAACTTTTACATGGTATAAGTGTAAGACTTTCTAAAACTGAGTGAAACAGTCTGTAAGTGGATAACTCAGGCTTTTACTTGTTGTAGAAACTCATGACTTTTTAATTTTTTTCCCCTAAAGAGCTCATATGGCAGGCATTAAAATTACTAAACAAAAATTCTAGACTGTTTATTTCAGATTTACAACCAAGTTTTATTTAATTTTTTCCTTTTTTAGGTCTATAATAGATCCAGTAATTGTGAAAATACGTGTGTAGAATAATTTTCCAAGACAACTTTTTAATACCTTAGGTCATTCTATCATAGAGTCATAGAATCATTTACGATTGAAAAGATCTTTAGGGTGAGTCCAGCTGTTAACCAGCACTGCTAAGTCCACCACTAAACCATGTCCCCAAGGGCCCCATATACACCTCTAAATACCACTAGGGATGGTGACTTCCCAGGTCAGCATGTTCCAATCTTTAACAAACCTTTCAGTGAAATACTTTTCCTAATAAAACCTCCACTGGTCCAATGAGAGATCCCTTCCTCTTGTCCTGTTACTTGTTACCTGGGAGAAGAGACTGACCCCACATCACAACCACTTCCTATCAGGGAGTTGTAGAGAACAGTAAGGTTCCTAATGAGGCTCTTTTTCTCCAGCCTAAACAGCTCCAGCTCCCTCAGCTGTTCTCATCAGACTTGTGCTCCAGATCCTTCACCAGTTCCATCACTCTTCTCTGGGCTCAGTCCAGCACCTCAACGTCCTTCCTGAATTGAAGGACCCAGAACTGGGCACATTCGAGGTGTGGCCTCACTGGTGCCGAGTACAGGGAGACAATCCCTGCCCTAGTCCTGCTGGCCACACTGCTGGGACACAACCAGGATGCCATTGCCATTCTTGGCCACCTGGGCCCACTGTTGTCTCTGTTGAGTACTTCAATCTGATCTAAGAGCTGAAATAATTCACCTGTGTTTTCACCTGGTTTTTTTGTCTTTCCAAGGTTAAATTTTGTATTTGAGCTATCTGAAGAATAAAAGTAAGTTTTTACTGTCTTCAGCATTCTATTAGCAGAGTAGGTAAAATACAGCATATATGTAGCTGCCAGCTGTTTTGATGGTTATGGTACCATTTCAATATTAAATTTCAACATTTAAATTTAAAATTAGGCCATGGGCTTTTAGGTCAGCAGAACAACAAAAAAAAATGCTGACAAAATCTCTAATTCATTTGCTTCTGCCTCCTTAATTTGACAACTGCAGGAAAGAAAGTCAATACTAGAAATTCTTAGAAACATCTGTTAAACAGTTGGGGGGGTAGGAAGGTTTAAAAGGGGACCTGCGTCTCCCACGTTTCTATGCAAAACTCGAAGATTCAGGGCAGTTCAAGAACTAGTGAAATGTGATTTGGATTTCCAGTGTAAATCCTTTCAAGCAATATAACCAATCCTCTGCTTGGTTAAAGTCTGTTCTAGCAGTGAGCCAGGTCTGTGTTCACTCTGTACAGAAAACAAACAGCAGTACTGGTGACCACTGCCTCTGGTACCTGCCAGCTAAACAGAGAAAAAGCAAGATGGACATTCCTACAAGTCTCTTGGATAACTTTCTCCCATTGTGATGAACACCAACAATAAATTACAAATTTTTCCTATATTTAAAGGCCTTTAATTGCCACGTTTGGCTCCAAGCTGAACTCAGTGTAGGGAAGTCCTCCAGCAGCAGTCTTCCTGTGCAGGTCTTATTACACCCAAGGAGGTTACACAGAAATTCTGGGCCCCTGAGTTTCCTCTGTTGTCTGCTGTGCCCCTTGTGCTGCCTTTCTCCTGTCCCCACAGGTGTGAGACTCCCTGCCTGCTTTCATGCAGACCTGGGCTCTGCCAACAGCCAGGGCAGAAAGTGTCAGTGAAAGGCACAGGAGTGTCCCTTGTTGATTTAGAGACCCAATAATTAAATGAAAATGGTGACAGTGAAAGAACCATTCCTTTAAATCTTATAGTGGATCTAAAAAAAAGAAAAAAAGAAAAAAGAAAAAAAAAATCTAGAGGAATGATCCAAAGTCCCTTTGTTGTAGATTAACTCTGTAAATGTAATATCATATTACATTTTCTTTCCCTGTAGATAGCCTTTGCTAAAGCATACAGGCTTATCAAATTACAAAAGTGCAGTTAAAGAAATCAAATTCAGAGGCAAAATGAAGTAACCATTCCCTGCACTACGTTGCTCTTACATAGAGGTAATATTTCATTGAAAGGCAATTTAAGAGCAAATTAAAAGATCCCTATTACTGTAGGAAATAGACTGGACCATTGGACAGTCAGCTTGATTTGTTTTGAAACAGCATACTTTATGTAAAACTTCCAAAGGTAAGAGAAGAAAGAACTACAAATGCTTTTCACATCGTGGTCATTGGGGGAAGAGATCAGGGAGAAATGTGAATGCAACTGATGACAAGTTTAAGGAATGAGTCCTTAAATTTTCTGGGAATACATGAGACTGGCAAAAGGTAACAGCCTTGTTACTCCAAAGTGAGGCCTCTTAGTTTAACAGCATAACATGGTCTATATATCACAAATAGCTTGGCAGCTCCCTCACAAAATACTCCCGTATTTGAAGTGTACAGAGTGGAACAAATTAGTATGAAGTGACTCTAAGACTGCACCTAAGCACTTTGAGACAGCTGTGCGAAATTCCTACTGGCTCCAGAGGTCCAGGATCAGGTCCATAATGACTGATAGGCAGCATGACTCAGTTAACAATGAAAGACAATGTTGATTACTTTGCTCTGCAACGAAAACCAGAAATTACTAGCCTCCGTACTGGAAATTAAGGGAAAAAAATGCAGAGTGTGTTCGAGGGCTGATACTAAAACCTAAGTAGGTGGTGATCCTGGAGTTGCCGAGAGCCAACAAGAAGCGCCTTTGGTGGTGGTGAAACAGGGCACCAGCAGGAAGGGCAGCCCCGGCAGCGGCTCCGTGCGCCTGGACCCGAGCGCTCCGCAGCAGCCCGGCCGCATCCCGGCCCCATCCCGGCCCCATCCCGGCC